>JALLOZ010000041.1:0-10983 GCA_036939875.1 Thalassiosira pacifica
GCACGCACGGATCTTTAATTTTGTATTAAATTCCTACATGAATAAAGTACAGGAGGTGTCAGGATAAAATAGCCAACTTTTTGGAGATATTATTTTGCTAGGAGTACGATGTAAATTTACGAGGTGCAAGACCCGTGCTCCCGCAGTTGTTTCTTTGCATGAAATCTGGGATTGCCAAGTTCCAGCAGTCACTCCATTTCAATTTTAAAGACTGCTAATGAAATCATATCAATGATGTTTGGCCAAGGGTTTTGCACAAAATAAGCACAAAGAACAGCGCATGTTTCACTATTCTCAAAATGAACCCAAGGTCACTCTTAACTCGTGCAGTTATTGGTGTATCATTATTAATTTTATTATCAATGTTTACATCTATGCCATCAACAGACGAAACATCAACAATCGCCACCAATTATCTTTCAGCCAAAAGATTGAATTTGAATTCAGCAAATAGTACAACCATACACGTGTATGGAGGAAGTATATCTCTTGGAAACTATAAAGGTATTCAGCGATATTCCGACCTTCTTGAAGATTATCTCAGTGAAAATGGAATTAGCAATAATGCAATAATATCCAATTTTGCCATAGGTGCATCAGGACCCGAACGCTGGCTCCTCTGCGGTATTGGCTATGCAGATATCATCATTTCAGAGTTTAGAATGAATGAACGAACAGAAGCAACACTCGACAAATGGTATGAATTAGCAATGAACTCATCCAGGCATTTGATTGTTCTTGATTTGTGGACGTGGTTAGAACCCCCGTCACATCGCATGGCCGTCACCTCCAAGGCAGCCATGAAATTTGTGGATAAAGATTCCGGTTCAGCCGGATCAAGGGCATCTAATCTCTTTTTGGATGGATTCCCAGATACTCGGAGGGAGCTCATTCCACTCTACTACGATTACACGCAGGATGAAATTCCATCAACTTGTTACCATGCTTCATTGGAGAGGGATGGACTTGAAAAGGGCGTGATTCAAAATTGCAGAATCAACCATGGAGGTCAAATGCAACACGGTACTCAGATTTACCATTATGAAATCGCGAATCAAATGGCATCACATATGAAAGAAGTTGTTTTTCCCAGACTCGTGTTTACAAGCAAAGAGAAGAATAGCAATCGACGTAGCACAGGATTATGCATAGGACAGTGGGGGGACAAACATCTGTATTCATCTGGCTGGGATGAATCATTGACAATAAGGAACATCTCCGGCTTTTCTGTTGGATCTCCCACATCTGGCCGAAATGATAAAGTGACGGTGTACACTAACTCCACTGATGAACACTTGGATTTCAGACCCTTATCTTAGTGCACATATTCGAGTAAGGAAATTTTCTCCCAAGCTTACATCTCCTCTAAGAGTCAGTGTAGGTAGCCTGGAAAGTCTGGCATACATTGAGCTCGCTGAGCTTGCCTGCCAATAGCTCAGACTGACTCATTTTACAAACCTTCAAGTATAAAGAAGAGGGCTGGAGTGTCACACAGAATGGCAGATGAGCATATGCAATGCGACAGTTAACAATTGAGAACCTGCATAAAACTTAGCAAGTCCTGAAACAGCAATGTCATGTCAAGTTTGTCCTTTCTGAGATTATTGTAGTATTTCCAGCTATGCTTGCTGTTGCTTCGAATAGTGATATGATGGACATGCAATATAGTTAAGCATGAAGCAATAATAATGGCAAAGATTCTCATGCTGTACGGGCAATATAACCTTGGGATGCGTTGCAATTTCATATTTTAGGATAGCAAGATATTCTCGAGAACAACATAATGTACGCTTCAGCTCAATGATAATTACAACAATGGTCTGAATACTTCACAATGCAGAAGCCCAAGGCGTTGGCATTCCAGGAACGACACGATCATATCAAAACCAAGTCATTCGTCGGAGCATTGACATTTGACAGGAACAAGACGTATCAGCTTCAACTGAATGCATCACATGCGCTTTTGCATATGGATTAACATCAGAGCCCCAGGATACATACCATCGTGAGGTTTGATTGTCTTCCGTCTCTTCATCAGTTGATCAAGTTGGGCCATGAAGGAATTCATAAACCAGCATTGAGTACTGGGGTTGGTTACATTGTTCGGGTATTGCTTGGCTTGCAAATCTTTGCAATGGTGAGGCTATGAGCTTTCTTTATTTATGCGTAGAATAAGACAACAAACCCAATCATCGATCTACCAGCTTCAATTGAATGTATCACATGCGCCTGCGCATATGGATCAACATCAGAGCCCCATGACATATGTTATCGTGTGGAATGATTGTATTCCGTCTCTCCATCGGCTGACTGAGCTGTCTTTCTTGACCAAGCCGTATAACCGACGAATACTGAAATTGTTATTGCACAGCTCGCATCAGGTGAATGTTCCAGCACAACGAGTGCACGTTCAGAATTCCATCAGGGGAACTCAAGAGCAAATCTCAGTGAAAACAGGCTTCATTCAGCCACTGAGGTTTGCTTCCGGTGAAAGATCCAAGCTCTTGAATGATGTTGTTATACAGGTCTCCAGTATGTGATGGGCCATACTTTGCATCATTTCGAACCATGTTTGTCCGTTTCTATGCTAGTTGATGGTGGATTACGCCAACGGCTTGTGTCATCCATTTCGCGTAGCTTTGCATTGAAAGTCTTTTCGCTAGCCAGCTGCCTACTTGACGACAAGATTTTGTTATGATTATTGTTCTCTTGAAAAATAGATAAGAGCATGTTACAGTTCAAGGGTGTTTGTGTCTTGGGCACATCGATGACCCGCACCTATCATGTTGCAATGTTCGGGTAGTTGAAGCAAGTCATTTGCTATCTCAAACATTTCATGACTTGCTTACCTAGTGGTTACCAGGTGATAAAGGATGTCAGAACAAAGCGTTCCAAGTTCAAAAAATGTCCTCAGTGAGTTGATAAATTCCATGGCACCAATGAAAATAAAGTAGAAAGGATGCAGTCACTTGTAAGCTAAGAGAGTCTAATGAAAAAGTTCTGTCAATGCCTTCGCATATTCTCACTGTCATTAGAGTTGTTCGTCTACCAATGATGACGTGCAGATAACTGTGCACAGTCAGACGCTGACAGTGTCCTTAGAAGGAACGAAGGAAGTGATGCCATCAACTTGTTCTTACTGCCATGTAGTTGGAGAGGTCTACTCTTCACGATATCGCTTATAGTCTACAAAAATATATTCCCTTAGAGAGTGCAGCCGTGTTTCAGTCTAGAGACCATTTATATTCTTCACTGCCAGTCTTGCTTTCAAAACTTGCAATTACGCCAGTTCAATGTCATTCTCTCTCTATTTCTCTAGAGGTCATCTACACACCTACGGTAACACCGGCGTTTGCTACCATTCTTTTATGTAAGAAGATTCAAAGGCTCGATCTCAACCATCATCCCCTCAGTCTTCAACTTCTCCCCCAAATCATCAGCACTCTTTTTGGCTGCCTTGACAGCTCTTCCCCTGTTACCACTCTCCGCCACATAGAATTCATCCACAACTCCTGCACCAAAGGACTGCGCCGATCGCATGGCATTTTCGGCACGCATTTCGTCAAGGCCAGCGACGCGTCGTAAAATTTTGGTAGCAGCCGATTTTTCGGTGGAGTAGCCATAGAGCATAACGCGGTAGCCAGCGACGCCAAGATCTTCTTCTGATGCGGCGGATTGTTGAGGTTCACTGTCTATTGGTGATGGTGCAGACGCCTCTGACGAGGTGTTGCTATTGCTGTTCCCATTAACGGTCCGCGAACTGACCCGTTTTGTTCTCCGATCTTTCCCCGCATCCCTACTCCTCTTATCCTCCAATCTTTCCAAAAAGGTCTCGCACTCCAAGGCGCTGACCGCATAATTTCCCAGCGCTCGAAAATCTGACCTCACGAGGGCGTTCATGCCCAATACCACACCTTCATTGTTCACCAGTGGTCCACCGCTCATTCCACCCGCCATGGCCGCATCCGTAATCACAAACTGAGTCTTTTCAAACGGTCTACTCTTGGAAATTTCTGATTCCTCTCCCGTGGGAGCATCCATATAATTGATACCTTTGGTGGTAGCACTCAATATTCCAGATGTCATTGTGGGCCCCTCAACTCCCATGGGATAGCCGAAAGCGTACACAGGGCTGCCAATTTCTGAGGTGGGGACTTGGTTGGAGTTGACACTCAAAGTGGCGGTGGAGACATCTTCTGCTGTGAGTACCAATGGAGGGGGGAAGGGATAATCAACGTCATCGTCATCCATCTCGGTTTCAACACACAATAAAGCCAGATCGCTGTTTAGTTTCCGTCCAACGACCGTAGCGGGGTACTGCTTGTCAGGATCACCGGGAAATGTCACGGAGACTTTCCATCCCGGAGGAGCCACATGTGCTGAAGTCAATATGTGCACGCTTTCTTTCAAAAAGTCATCATCCTCATAATCTTCATCATCGGCCGAATCGTCAAAGGCCACTACAAACCCTGATCCCTGTGAGTTTTCCTTGCGTACCCCCTTGCTGGTCACCAACACCACGGAAGGCCGGACGCTTCTGGCAGCCATGATGGTCTGTGGCAGACCCAATTCACCCATATTCATGTTCATGACATTGCTATCTATAAATGGCTCCGGAGTAGGGAGAGGAGGCGGAGGACCCTGAGTGTTCAAGGGGGGGCTTTTGTCCATTACTGGGTTGGAATCACCAGCTCCGGGACGAGTTCCATACCTGGCGCTCAAAGGAACGGGGTTCCTATCCATCACCGGACCACCGTCACCGCGTCCATACGTCGCGCTCAATGGGACATACTGAGAACTAGTGCTAGTGGGGCTGCTGGTGGTGGTAGCTCCTTGGCGCTCTGCCCCAGGCTCGCCGGTGAATCCGGCCCTGGGACGTTGGTTCATTGAGCTAATCGACTCGGCATTGTTCGATGGCATTGTTGTAGTGCGGGCCGCCATGTCTTTGAGACTCATTCCTGCCATGGGGTTGCCTCTTCCATAGGGGCCGCCAGCGAAAGGGTCCATTCCCATGCCTGGTCCCCTTCTCATGTCTGGTCCTCCTCTAATGCCAGGTCCTCCCATGGATTGCTGTCCCATGCCTGGCCCCATGCCTGGCCCGCCTCTCATGCCGGGTCCTCCCATCGATCGCTGTCCCATGGATTGCTGTCCCATTGGACCGCCCCCCATCCCTCGTGGTCCCACGCCGGCATTTGGGCCCGGACTGCCGCGTCGCATGCCTCCGCCGCCGCCACGGCGATACATTCCCGGATTCATTTGATTGGCGCCATAAGGTCCTCCCGTTCCGGTGGTAATGCCATCAGCATAATCTCGCCCTCCAGGTCTGACTCCCCTGCCATAGCCAGGGGGTGGGGGCATCATAGGCCCATCAAACATTGGAGGGCCGTCAAACTCAGGTCCATCATAGTAGGCCATTTTGAGGGCAGTGGATAGTTTGTTGTTGGGTCTGATTTGATTATTGCTTTGAAAGAGAGTACTCTCTTTAGTGCTATAAGTGAGAGGCAATGAAGCCATGAGAGAAAAGAACAGAGTAAGTAAAATAGTACACTCCAAAGGAAAATGAAACTATACACACGCCCAAAGAAAATCCAGCTAGATTTTTCGAAGCCACGCCATAAAAATCGATGACACACGGTGCCAGAACATTATCCTGTCCAATGTCAAATAATTGCCATGTTTGAATCCACAATATATTGCCATGAAATAAGGTCCAAGGCCCTAAATATGCAAAAACTTCCCCTTCAACAGAGAAAATGAATCGTTCAGGACATGGATCTTTCTCCAGAACCTGCAAGTCCACGTTTCTCAAACATGATATATTCAGAGAGATTCCCATCGATGGTATACATCTTTGTTACGATTCATTCATTCTTGAGATCATTGTCATATTTTTGGCCTCACTCCCCCTACCATATCAAAGAAAAGCATGCAATGAAGACTCGTGTCAAAGTCGTCAGGTAAAAACGCGCACTTCATCCAACAGGCCCATGTCATTTTCCTCAAAATACAAGACACAAACATGAATCGTTCACGACAAAGATCTGTCTCCAGAACCTGTGAGTCCACGTTTCTCAAACATGAAATGTTCAGAGAGATTCCCATTGATGATAAACATCTCCATTACGATTCATTCATTCTTTTTTTCATTGCCGTATTTTTTGCCTCGCTAACACTACCATAGCAAAGGAATGCGTGTAAGGAATGCCAAACGAATTTCATCAAAAACATCCGGAAAAAATCTCGTAGTCCTCGAAATATTGAGATGAAGATGAATCGTTCAGGACAAGGATCTGTGTCACCAGAATCCTGCAGTTCAAGTGTTTCTCAAACATGATATGTTCAGAAGCAGTTGATGGATGGTATACATCTTCATTGCGATTCAGTCATTCTTGGGATCGTTGCTACAACATTTCTAGCCTCACCCCCTCTACCATAGCAAAGGAATGCATCTAAGTATTGCCAAACAAGTTACATTTCAAAGACATCAGGTAAAAGTGATCAGTTCATCACCACAGGCTCTTTTTCCTCAAAATACTGGAAACCAAAATGAATCATTCACGACAAAGATCTGTCTCCAGAACCTGTGAGTCCACTTTGCTCAAACATGATGATGTGTTCACAGAGATTTTCATTGATGATAAACATCTTCACTACGATTCACTCGTTCTTGTGATCATTGCCATATTTAGCCTTACTCCCCCTACAAGATAACAACGGCAGGCAACAATCTTGACAAAGCTTGGAAAATAAATCCCCATCAGATGCATTGCCTCTTGACAAAAACCTAAGCAAAGCGAAACAACTTCAAATCTAGGAATAGGCAGTTGGGTCAGTCTAGATGCCCGTCCCATCAAAACACTCACCGCATCAAACTATTCCCATTCAACACGGCCTTCTTCTTTCCCCCATTGGAAGAAGATGGCGACACCGGCACCGCATACATTCTACGTCCAGGTCCATTTCCACGTCCATACCCTTCGCCATACCCACCACCACCACCACCACCCATCATACCATCCTCATAATATCCTCCTCCACCCATCATCCCCCCCTCACCACCATAATAAGGATAATTATTCATACTATTCCTATCATACCCCGGAGCATAATAACTAGTATGATCCCCCTCCCTTATGGGCTCATCATTCCTCGCATAACTCTGACTCCACACCGGATCGTAATACGGATTGGTCGGGTTGGTATACATCTTATCCGTCCTCCTCGGGGACGTCATCCCGGGATACGTGCTCGGCTGATGATAACTCCGACTCCCCCCGAAACGATCCGCGCCATAAGGATCATTA
Source organism: Thalassiosira pacifica (assembly GCA_036939875.1). Classification (NCBI taxonomy): domain Eukaryota; phylum Bacillariophyta; class Thalassiosirophyceae; order Thalassiosirales; family Thalassiosiraceae; genus Thalassiosira; species Thalassiosira pacifica. The sequence goes on from JALLOZ010000041.1 coordinate 7,305, forward strand.
TACCCGTTATAAGAACTCTGCCCATTAAAGTTCTGTGAGCTTGAAGGGTTATCCCTCCTGACACTTTGGGCCCATCCTGGATCGTAGTAGGGATTGGTGGCAGCGTCGCGCATGCTGGAGTAAGAGCCGCCTAGTTCGGGGGGGGTGGGTTTGGAGAGGTTGTAGCCTTGGTTTTTGCGCCAGTTGGTGGAGGAGGCGCCGGAGCGGTCGGAGCGGAAGGAGGGGTCCCAGGAGGGATTGTTGTAGTCGGCCATGTCTCGTAGCATGTTGTTTAAGGACGTAGACGACGTGGGTGACTGCTGCTGTTGTTGCTGCATTGGCATCGGTGATTGCCGACGGCTGCATGTTGGAGGGCTCGTTATTGGGAATGCATCAGCAGTGGGGGCGAGCAAGAGAAGCCCTAGGACGGCGGAGACGTCGCGGCGGAGAACCATCATGGTGGGGGTTTGATATAAGTTATTGTTTTTGCTATGTATATGGATCACCGACGCACCATGGTTCATACACGGTTTATCGTTGTGGTCGGAGGTCTGGTTCAAGGTCGGGTTTGATGCTGTGTTTGATGTGAATCTTCGATCTTTGCCAGCAGATGTAGGGCTATCTAATTTAATACAATAATATATTTACATTTAATTCACTGTATTCACTCATTAATCCATTTAATATCAATTGATAAGAAAGTAACTCTAACTAAAATCGAAAGATAGATGGGTATCTTGTATTTACTGAACGCTGATAATTCAATGTGGTTGATGGCCATCAAATATGTCTATTTTAGCTTGAACAATATACAAGTTCCAACGCATGCGACTTGATGTACGTCATCAGAGACCCATCAGCGTCATGTGTCATGTCACGTCACGCCACGCCACGCTGTGAGCCGTTGAGGAGCGAGCCGTTGTTTTTCACTCAGCCATAATATTATTATCACCACGATCTCGCGCGATGAAAGCAAGAGCTAAAGAAATAAAAGCAACATCAACAAGTAGTAACAACCGCAGATCTTAAATCCATTGGCCTCCCTTGGCCTGCCTATCAATAACCATGGCATGTGATATTGATGAAGGGTGCCATCAGTGACCTATCAGCGTCTAGATATTTTGATTGAGGGTAGGTGCAGTGCCAACTATCAGTTATCAACTACCAGCGTCTAAGTAGACATCTCCCTCACTTCAAATGCAATTTACTCAGTCAGTGGTCCTTCTCGTGAACTTCTTTTGTGTGTAATGGAAAGCAGGGCACATCGATAACCATTATTTGATGTATGCGTGCAGGCATTTGGGGGAGGTGGTCGAGATAAAATAACATGGCATCAGATCGCATCGGTGTTCTCCATTCAAGCGAGGCTCACATAAAAATAATGATAGTGGCTGACACAGGGCTAGCTGACGGTCAGTTGTTTTCATAATGAATTCTACCATAATTTACGTGCTGCCTGGAATTCCATCAAATCAATCCATCTTCTCAGTTGTACTGATCTTCTGATAAACGCCCTCGTTCAATCCAGACCCAATTAACTCTTGACAATCAATCCCCAACAGAATCACCCGCATGCAATAAAGGAATATTGTATTCCCTGATGTATGTGTGATTCCCCATAGCTAATTAATACAAATCCTCTCTTCTCTCTTCTCTTGGACATGATGCTCAGTCTTGTGTAATGATTTCATGATGTACAAGAACTCTGGGCGTCGTTGTTTGTCCATGATGCTGTGTTGATTCCTTGTTCTTGCCCATCCTGTCTTCAGAGGACAGGACGAGACATGGCGGCCGACTTCCTCTGTCGTTCCATCTCTTAATAATAGCTTCCTCCATAGCCACCATATCCTCCTCTTCCATAGCCTCCTCGGCCGTAACCACCTCCGTAGCCTCCTCCATATCCTCCACCGTAGCCATACTGTTTATAGATCCATGTAAGGAGAACCAGTAAGAGAGAAAATGTTAGAAATGAAATCTCTTGGAGACTTGAAAAAGGGCCGAGCCACGCGGACAGTGGATTCCTGAATTTGCTAATCTTGTGAAAAATAATTTATGGCTCTTGACTTGTCTTGCTCTTCTTGGCACACCCTCCTGGACAATTCTTGATCAAATCTTGATCAAATAGGTAGGGGGCACGGCACAAACATCATCTTTAATAGTAGGCCATCGAACCAAAGTAGCTAGCCCCTCTATCAGTACTTAGAAACCACCGTAGCCACCACTTACGTTGGGGTATTGGTCTCTTGAGTACCTCCTGCGAGCGCGAAATTCCCTAGTTTCAGGGTAGTTGTTCATGTTAGAGTAGCCAAGACCATAGCTGTCGATGTCAGTAAAAGGATACATATGATTGGGAAGAAGAAAACGAGAAACATTGACATGAGTGTTACTTACATGAAAGAGTATTTTAGAGGGGAGATGCATGATGATGCTAGACCATGTAAAGGAAGAATCCACATATATAAAATCTTAGATAGGGTACTCACCCGCCTCCTCCTCCACCGTATCCTCCTCCTCCGTATCCGCCTCCATACTGAAAAATAGGATGGATTCAACAAGTGAAAAAAAATTGAGATGACAGACACATAACATAGCAACACAACATCAGGCAGTCATTAATTTGATGTTGAGAAACTCACGCCACCGCCCATTCCGTATCCTCCACCGCCGTACTGGAAAAAGCAAACAAAGAAACAGCAGAAATTCAGCACTTGGTGAATTATGTGTATCGAATGATAGAAGTAATATTTCGATGATCTTGAGGTACTATGCACTCACACCCCCCCTTGAGTATCCGCCTCCATACTGAAAAGTTGGTGTGGTAGGTAGGAATGTATCAGTGCGTGTTTGTATCAACGCAACAACATGGCAGTCAGCAAGATGAATAATTGTGAGGACTTACACCACCACGGCCGTATCCTCCACTCATTCCGTATCCACCGCCCATTCCGTAATCACTGTATCCTCCACCCATTCCACCATATCCTCCACCACCGTATCCTCCGCCACCGTATCCTCCTGTTTCGCAAGGTAATAAATACGTATGTAATTCAGATCTTCACATGTCTGTAGGTACAGGGGGACATTAACAAAAAGTTCTACAACACTCAACTCACCACGTCTGCGTCCATACCCTCCACCACCATATCCTCCACCGCCATATCCACCACCGTATCCTCCCATTCCACCACCGTATCCTCCATATCCTCCTCCACCACCTCCATACCTAGTCATGGGAAACGACCAATCATCGCGCCACACATCACTGCCGGAAAGGACGGGAGAGGACGAAACGTCACGGGAAGGAATGTCGCGGCGCAGAGCGAGGCCACCTCTGGTTAGTTTCATGTATTTCGGAAAAAGATAAATAGACAATAAACGCGATGAACATGTATCAGATTATTTTGCTCACATTGTAATATATAGAATTTTTCAGCATCATGAGATATGATCAAAAATAAAAAGTAGATATGAGAATAGTTCATGGAGAATCAAAGGAGCGAGCGAGTGGGGATTCATTCATTCTACATCAAGGACAGCAAGGGCCTTTTCATTTCCCCCTAGCCTTCCCCTTCAGATGACACATATCACGTATCAAACATCAAGAAACCATCCCATCAAGTTGTGTGGAATGGTCCATCACATCACAATGGATAGCTCCAGCAAGAACATGATGAGAATCATCAGATGGATTCTGGTTCAC
>JALLOZ010000043.1:0-19114 GCA_036939875.1 Thalassiosira pacifica
TGGAACCTATGTTCCAACAGCAGAGGACTCCCATATAACGGGCCTGCTTATGACAACCTGAGGTCTGATCAATCCCGCAAGAGGTCTTTCCAATTCAAATCTCCCTGGAAGTTATTTTGATATGGAATTGCTAGCGCAGACACTAGTTGTGATGTGTTAACTACCGATGCAAGTCGCGGCACATTGATGTTGTGGCAAGGCAGTTCTAGCTATTTCTATATGTTCCTATGTACGATACCAAATTTATATTTATTATGTGTTGTGAATCAAGTAAATAGTACCCTAGTTATTACATTACATATGTGCCCTTAGTACTGTTAACCCTTTCCTGCCCAGGATAGCTATTGGGTAGCTATTTTCATAAATCAAAATAAAATTGGTTCCAACGGTCCAATTGACCCTATTCAAAGCATGCAGACCTCCTCAGGAGGAGGTTAGGGATAGTCATACCAAATCTTGCAGGAGTTCATTGAAAGACGAGGTTTTATTTTTGAGACAAAAATGTTAGTTTTTCTCCTGTGGTACATAGTTTGGTGAAAACTGCGGATTACACAGGGTATACCATCAATTATCACCTTTCCAAGTATTCATTACCCATCAGGTGCATGTTTGCTATGGTACAAAATACTTGGTTGGTACTCTGAATCTCTATATTTACTGAGTAAGACCATGCATTATGTGTAGGTTATAATGGCAGGTAATCTGTAGGCTGCCCAAAATCAGCAGAAATCAGCGAGCACGGTTTTTTAGATTGTGGCTACATTAAAGATTTTGTTATCAATGACAAGCTCAATACGTATTAATTAAAATGCAACTTCGACCGGGTACTGATTTTCAAAAGTTATTTCAGCATGGCTGTTTGAAAACAGCCTAAGAAATGTAAGAATCGAAGCCAAGCTAAATCAACCAAAAATATTTTGTAAAAAAAGTTGAAATACGAAAAGATCTTTGTTTGAACTTTATGTGGGCACAAACAATCAACATTGTATCTCCATTATTCATAGAGATATGGCGGTGTACTTGGAGAACGTGTGGCAGGAAAGGGTTAACGATGATTAATTAACATGAATTGTACGAAGAATAATAGCTGAATAGCTCCTCTGCGCAAAAGAGCGATTATCATCATCCGAGAAATGAGAACAGGTAACGTCAAAGAATGAGTCATAGGCACTGGAGATCCATGGATATCTCATTAGTGAGTCTCTGGAGAACACGACTCTTGCTCATCTCTGGTAAGATCGCTTTGCGAACAATGTCTTTTCCTTTCAAACCGAGGTTTTGCTTGCCTAATGACAGGAATGCCGGAATAGTAGTAGGCTGGGAATCCGAAGATAAATCACCACTACTGTCACTGCCAAGCAGGATATCTACCAAAAACCGCAAACCATCCCCATCTCCTGCCGATGAAAGACATTGCGCGTAATATTTCATCCACATTAGGAATTCTGATGCGGAGCCAAGAGCAACTGAACACGCTAGTCTGTCTTCACAGTGTGACCTCGTGACAATATTTTCATGAGAGGTGTCACCTACAGTGTTGGTTGCATTATTATCCGCCAACCTCTGATACATTTGCTTGGCCGAAGCCATGGAAGCAGCACTGCTGCTGGACCTTACAAATCTATCCATTCTGGCAAGAATACTCACGCCATCATTGGCCTTTTCACCACCAGCGGCGGCAGGAGGAACCGAAGAGTAAAAGTCCGAAATGAGAAAGTTGTTGGAGTCCGAAATGCGCATCCACAGTTCCATATCGCAGTTGTAAATGAATCCTTGCAGTGATCTCCCCCCGCCTGCCCCAGAGGAGGAGGATCTCATCGTCGGAAGAACGAGGATGAGCATCAACTGTTTCGAATCAGTGATTTGAATTCTGGCCAGTTTTGGCTGAGGCTGCGACGAAGATACGTTATTCAATGATCGTTGATTGGGTTGGACCGAGGATAGAAACATGTGCTGCATGGCAGGAACAACGCTGCCCTTGTAATTCAATTTAGGCCCCGAAGGAAGTAATGCGTAAACGTAGAAATTTCCATCGGATGTAACCACAACCATTTCACATGATTCCTTGTTTGAGAGGTCCTTTTTTGACTTGGCTGATGCACTAGCAAAACTTACTTCAACCACAGGACTCCCCAAAACGAATGGAGGAAATGCACGATACGCCTTCCCGCCCTCCCAACCCAAAGCCGAAGACGTTCCATAGAGGTATAGACATCCGTCAGCTGTTCCGACCACGAGGAGTTGGGCATTAGCAGCAATCGCAGTGCACTTCGCCCTGACAATAATATCTCTCCACTGTCGGACTCCTCCACGACTGATTGTGAGCTTGGCAGAAGGCCAGGATAATGAGGCAGGAGAGGATGCTCCTCCAGCAGTTGTTGAGTTAGTGCAGTCAGCAACAACTATATTGTTGTTTCCCTCCGTGGACAACAACATTTTAGATGGAGCAGTGGTCGTGGTAGTCAGATCAACTGAGAATATTTTGTTCGAACTGTAGGGAATCCTAACAGAGGGTCCCAAGCTCGTCATGGCAGTCGAATGAGTCTCCATTGCTGCCGGACGGGCATTGTTTGCCTGTGCCGTGCCTCGCTGACTGCCAGAGCCACCACTACTGCTGACTCCATCTACTCTATTGGCAGCTTGCGTTGTCGTAACACCCTCCGCAACCGATGCGGCCTTTGAGGCAGCATCCAAAGCATCCTGAAGCGGGTCATCCTTGCTCTTCTTGACCCTTTTCTTTTTCCCACCAGCATCCTTCTCTGCGCCTGCAGCATTGTCTTCATCAGAAATGATGCTGTTTGTAGCAGTATTACCGTTAGCATTCATGAGCACGGGACGAATCCGTTTCTTGCCGCCTTTGGTGGACTCCACGACTTGCTTGTCGATGATGCTCTCTCCGGCGGGTTGTTGCTGCACGCCGCCTTCGCATGTCGGTGGCTTTGCCTGTCCTTCACCAACATCATCACCCTTAGTTTTGGAGCCTCCATTGTCATTCTCATCCTCCATGCCATCGCAATCTTCCTCCCTGCCTTCCGCCTCCATCTCCATGGTCAATTGCAGCGCATTCTCGATCAGCATCGGACCCGCATCATCAACGAGACGTTTGTTAGGATTGCGTTTCTTTCCCGGCGCAAATCCATAGCTTCCAACAAAGTCATCGATACCATACTTGAGCTTGAAGATCCTCCCAGTTTTTTCTTCCGACAGGATGCGCCCTCCGCCGACCTCGGAGGGAATATCGAAATGAAGCGCCACTACGTATCCATCCAATAACGACACGATCATCACCAGCGAATCTCGTACCAGTCCCCACGAAATGTCCGTGACGGTGCATCGGCTCTCGCTGCACTGCATCTTGAACAACGGACGGCTGGACTTTGTGGACCAGACGGTGACGAAGCCTCGTTTGTCCCCCAGTGCGACCAACGTGGCATACTCCGGCTCGGCGTCTATATCATCATCATCATCACTGCTCTCCGACTCACTGCTGCTGGAGGACGAGCTATTATCCTCACTGCCGCCTCCTCCTCGTTTTTTCGACTTCGCTTTTTTGGGCACCTCGAAAAACACGGGACAGTGACGGCTCGCCACCACGGGCTGCTTGTGCCCGACCAAATTCGCCGCTCCCGACGGAGGCTTGGGCTTGGACTTCGACTCGCCATGATGGTCATTATTAATATTCGTGGTAGTAGCATTGCCCGAAGAAGAAGAAGAAGCTTTGTTGTTGTTGGTATTGCCACCACCACCGCCGCCGTTATCCCTCGGACCCGACGCCGCCCATCCCTCGCGACTGATCATGGCCGCGATATTCTTCCCCCGCAACGTCGCATTGGTCCCGCAAACGTGGGATCCGTCCGGAGCGAACGATATACGACGAAACAACGAGAGACTGGCCAATTCTCCCGGATCGTCCTCCGTCTCCTCTCCCTGCTCCGTACCGTTACCCGTCCCATATCCCGTTGTCTTGCGCTTCTTACTGCGAAACACCCCGCTGGTCGAATCGATCCGCGCTTCCAATCCCCAGTCGTCGGAGGCGCGCCATATGCAAATGGCGGGATCGTCGCCGGACGTGGCCAAATACCGTCCGGCGGGATCGAATGCCACTCCCTTGACGGTGGAGGTGTGGATGTTGCGCCCCAAAATTTTGAAGGGGTGGAGGTTGTGTATGTGCACTGCGGAAGACGACGACGCGGGGGCTTTGGAAGTTGTTGTAGTAGTACTACCCGACATCATGACTCCTCCTCCTCCTGGCATCATTCCGGCAGTGGGATTCTCGCCCAATACGTCGTACAACTTCCACACAATCACGGGATGGACGCTGTCTAAACTACAACTGACCAAATGACTATCGTCCGGAGCCCATGCCAATCCCACCACGTCCAAATGATGTCCTCTGCAAATGGCAATTCGGTTCCAATTCTCCACATCCTCATTTTGATTGTTATTACCATTCCCATTGCCACCACCCCCCGTCAAATTTCCTTTTGCGAGCGAGGGGGCACTGGAGCGTTTGTAAATGTTCACGTAGGAATCATCGCCGGCCGTGGCTAGAAAAGTGCCCGAGGGGGAGAAGCGCAAAGAGAGGACGGAGCCTTCGTGGGAGGAGATTGTTGCGAGTAGTTTGTGCTGTTGTTGCTTTTTGGGTTTGGGCGTAGTTGTAGTAGATTTTGTGAATAGTGTGGATGGGGTTGTTGTAGTAGAAGAAGAAGTGTCGTTGGTGCGTTGTTGGGTCAATTTGGACAGAGGAGATAATGGCGCTTTGTCTTTGTCGTCATTATTCGATGGAGTAGGATGATTTGTATCGGGCGTGAATGCGAATGGATTATTCACTGCTTTTGTTGTTGTTGTTGTTGTTGCTGCTGCTGCGGATGCAATAGTCGATGCCACAGCTGACGCGGGCTTCTTGCTCTTTTTCTTTCGAACCAAACCGGTCAAATCGTTGAACCCCGCAGTCGCTGCTGGCGGAGCCGCTGGTCGTTGCTGAGTATTTTTTGATTGACTGTTATTTCCGTCATCCGAAGAGCTACTAGTATCGCAATAATCCTCGCTGTTGCTGCTCACGTAATTCCCCCCTTGGGTGAATCTGCTCGATGCCTTTCCCTTTTTTCTAATCTTTCCATTTGCATCATCTTTGCCATCATTTGCATTATCACTACCAACCAATAACTTGCCAGCGAACAAACTCCCCAAACTCCAAACTTTTACAGTCCCATCCCCCGCCGCAGTCGCGAATCGCGTCCCATCGGGATGAACATCGACGGAATACATGGGGGGCGCCTTGGAGCCCCCCGCGCGTGTGGAAGAAAGCAAAGAGAGGGCGGCGTTTGCGGCGGATTTGTCTGCGGCTAGTGATAGTGCTAGTGCTGCTGCTTTTGTGGATGATTTGGATCCGTCGGTGATCATGGCGTTGGATGTGTATGGTGTTTCGGTGTTGGTGGGTTTGGTCATGTTGCCCATTCCGGGGAGGGTTGCTTTGCCATTGGGGTTGTTGGTGTCAGAGGCGGCATTGCCGTGGCTCACCCAGAGGGGGACTTCGGCTAGGACCATGGTGGTTGGTGATTGTGGTGATAGATGGGGATGGTTGCGTCGTCGTCGTTTAGGCGAAATGCAGGGAAGATGAAGTTAAGAGACCACTGTCATTATTTTGCATTCAGGTCCATCGGAGAGCAATTTGAATGATGTAATTGATGCCACAAAAAAGAATGAAGGGCATTGCATTATTTTTATTTGCATGTTCTTGCTGTAAGTTGCCGTCGATAATAATAATCATGACGACGCCAGCGCGCGTCAGCTCGCTTGGCGTTGGGCGATGCGAACGGAGTCGTTTGGGGCATTTGGGGGGAGCAGGCAACATTGTACGTTATCACGCCCCCTATTATTTCCACGCTGTTTCCACGGTCAGAGTTCAACAACTCGCTCCTAAGTAGACGAAACTAAACCGTTATTTTTCTCAAGCTAAGATAAAAAGAGGGCAAATACTCACACCCTCTTTTCTTATAAAAGATTTGGCGCACACGTCTTGATAGGTAGATATATGTGTTGGACCGAAACTTGGTATCGTGAGACACCGTGGTTTCGTGATGCACAAACCCCGAGACTGCGGTTTGTGAGTGTTCCAACATGTTCCTATGTAGGTCTCGTAGTCGCTCAAATGTTCCCAAAATTTATGAAGAAGATTCGTGGATCAAAACTCCCAAAATTTGAGACATTCATGCCGGCCAAGATTCGTACAGATTCGTGCAATATCTACATAATTGTTGTTCGAACTCGTGTGTTGAAAATCGTCAAACTCGAGAATCGGGATATTGCTGGATTTGAGCTGGATTTGAGCCTAAAATTGAGCAAGCACGAGACCAGCTATCTGCATGCGGCCGGCGGTCTGGGGGGTTTGTGTATCACGATACCGCAATTTCGTATGATACCATCTTTGGTCTAATAACTCGATGCTCGATGCCAAACCCGATCAACCACACTGCAACCACGCGCTGCGCAACCTTTTGCACTGCAACCTAAGCAATAGCATTGAGACGCAACCACAAGAGGGCAGCTAGCACCAACGGCATCAAACACAGGTGCACTATAGAGACGGCAATGCACTTACTAGCGACGATTTCTTCGTCGCTGTCTTGTGGCCTGATGTTCTAGGTTGAGATTTCGGTTTCTCTTTGATTCATTCAGCCATCCATCATCCATTATCAATCATCAATCGTGCATCAATCATCAATTTAATTTAATCAACAATCATCAATCATCAGATGCATTTTCATGCATCTCCAGTATCGATATTATGAATATTAGCTGACAGCGCCTCAAACAGTCGCGTCGGATGGAACAGGTTGAGCATTGAGCGTACCTACACAAGCAACGCGTGTACCAAACCACGCATCAGAATCATATCAATCAAACTTGCTCGTGCTGCTTGCAATTGCAAATGAAGCTCAGTTTATTCTCCGTATCACATCCACAATAGAGTGAGCTCAATATCGGCCATCGGTCACATACCCACAAGAGAGGGAGAGAGAAAGAGAGACAGAGAGAGATTGACCACGCATTCAATTGAGCAATAAAATCAAATCATATCACACAACAACAACAAAAACAAAAATAATACAATAGTATGGACTATCTATCCCTGGAAAGCTCCCTCCTCCTCCAAGGCGGCGGACCCTACTACGGCTACGGATGGCACTCCTCCGCAGACGACGGCGCGAGCGTAGTAGGCGGTGAAAATAACAGCATCATCGGCCCATCGAGCGTCGTGGGATCCATTTCTAGACCCGGAGGAGGAGGCGGATATTACGCAGCAACTTCTACTAGCAGTGGATATAATACCGGAAATGGCGATACCAATGGTACCAACAATAATAACAACGGTGCCAGATCATTGCCCACGCCGTTGGATCCGCTGTTGAAATATCTCAAGAGGGAATATGCATCGAGCGCTGGTCCGCAGGACGTGCTGGCGACAATGATCTCTCCGAAGGATCTGGAGTATTTGCTAAACAACGAAACGGCGATCAATGCAGGGGGTGGAGGGGGGAAGAAACAACCGCCGATGATGCCATTGTCTTCGTCCGATGCTGTATCGACACCCGGAGGAGTTGCTGGGAGGGACGCCGAGGGTAGTATTAGAGGAACTGCGCCTTTTGCTGTTGCAGGATCTACCATCTCTGAAGGACAGGCGTCCTCGTCGTGGTCGAGGAGGTCTACTTTACCGGATCAAGTGGCGGGTCCGGGATCTTGGGGCGATAATGGGGCAGATAGGGCTGCAACGCCTCTTGCCAGCAATCTATATGGACGTGCCGCGTCTGCTCCTGCTCCTCAACATCAGCAGCAGCAACAGCAACAGCAACAGCAACAACAACAACAACAACAATCCCCAGTGCACTCTTCAACCAATCCTAATCTTCATGCTCAGCATCAGCAGCAGAAACGGAGGCAGATGCCCGCCTTTTGTCATTCGCCTTCGTCTCACATTGACAATCTGTTGCAGACAACGCCTCACTTACGGCACTTGTCAGTGGCATCCACCGACATGTCGGGGGCCGGAGTGTACGACGAGTCCAAAAACATATTCGCCCAGCTATTGAACTTCAACAAGGGCAAGAAGAATAAGTCCGCAGATGATGGGATACACGATCAATCCTCCTCCTCCTCTGCATCGGGAGGCCCCATCGACTACCACACCTCCCTCCTCCGCCGACGCGCCAACCGCCGCGCCTCCCTCGAACTCGCCTCCTTCATGCGATTGCTCTCTAACGAAATGCCCCAGGAAAAGTTCACCGCGGTCGAATCGGAAGTGTACTCCAAAGTATTCTCCCTAGTCCACTCCAAGGCCGTCCGCGCCGACGATCGCCTCGCGGGCATAGCCGCTTTGGATGCCCTCCTCTCCGTCCCCTCCGCCGACGAAGAGCGCCGCGCCATACGCTTCGGCAACAACCTGTCCAACGGCCTCAAGGCCACGGCGCACCACATTGCCGACTACGAGTTTTTACACGCCGTCGCCAGGGCGTTGGGGCGCATGGCCATGGGGGCGGCGAATGTCGACAGGGTCGAGTTCGAGATCGGAAGGGGATTGGAGTGGTTGAGGAGCGACAGGTCCGATCGGAGGTTGGCGGCGGCGCTGGTGTTGCGGGAGTTGGCGCGGTGCGCTCCCACGGCGTTTTATAGCAAGACTCACAATACGAACGATAGTGGGATCGTTCATCATCATCAGCACGCTGCGGCTGCCGCGTCGGCGGGTACGGGTCCCGCCGCGGTAGACTCGGGCGGGATGGCGTCGTCGCACCTGGCGTACGGGTTGGGAGGGACGAACGACTTCTTGGATCACATCTTCCCGGCGCTGCGGGATCCGCAGCCCGTCGTGCGGGCTTGCGCTGCGGACGCGTTGTCGGAATGCCTTGCGATACTCATGGAGCGTCAATCGATGATCGCGCCGCTCTGCACGCTCTACGCGAATATGATGGAGGGGTTGAGGTGGTATGGAGATGATGATTTCGACAATAACAATCCTCCTCCTGCGATGATGCTGAACAACGGCGGCGGGGATCCGGCGGAATTCGCCCAGACTGCGGCCGTGAACGCCCACGGATCGCTGTTGGTCGTGTTCGAGATGCTCAAGCACTCGGGAAGTTTCATACTGCCTCGCTACGATGAAGTGTGCAGCGCCGTCTTGAAGTTCATGAAGCACGACCTCATTCTGATCAAGCTCGAGGTCATTCGGCTGATACCTCGATTGGCACGGAGGGATCCGGAGGTGTTCGGGAGGCGGTACCTCCGGCAGAGCTTGGAGTTTTTGATCGAGAGCGCGGAGGCCTCGCCGCCGTCGGCCAAGTCTCGGATAGATGTCAAGCCGACGGCGTTAATGTCCATTGGACAGCTGGCGTTGGGTATGAGCGATGAAGAGATGGGCGGCGGGGACCTCACAGTTCCTTTGGTGCGGATCATCAGGAACGAGCACGAACCGACTTCTCTGGATGATAGCGACGATGACCTTGATTATCATATAGTGCAGTTGAAGGATGAGAGTGACTTTCAAGAGAGGCTCGGGGAGATATTTCGCTTGATGAGTCACAATCTCAAACGCGACGGAGCTTCAAATGTGACCAAATCTGGTGCAGCAGGAGGAGCTGTAGCGATCTCTCGATGCGACGTCCTGGGCTGCTTTGCCAACTTTGTCGAGGCTCTTGGTGAACACGCGGCCCCATACGTAATGGATATCGTCGAGGACATGTTTGAGTCAGGAGGGTTGAGCGAGGATTTGATCAGGTGTCTTCACTCCATCGGGCGATCCGTCCCCTCGAGGCAACTTGGCATTGAACACCGGTTGTTCGAGGAGATCTCATTTTGTCTCGCTGGTGCATCGGTTGATTTGTTCGTGTTGAATAAAGAGAATAACCGGCCCGCGTTGCCAGCAGTAGATCCAGGATCCTTAGTTTATTCTGCAGAGAATGACCGGAACAAGTCGTGGTTGTTGGTAAATCAGCCCCCGCAACAACAAGAACCTGCCCTGCAACGGAACTTCATGAGTTCCATGTCTCTCTCATCCATGACTCCTGGAACGAGACCCAAGAACCTACCCCAGTCCGATGCGGCGCTTCAGCACGACGAAACAACTCCAATGAATAAGAGGACAGAATCACACTTGAACGCTGTCACCAGCAATGCGGCAAATCCCAGCACCTCATCTTTGCACAGACTCCAGCATAGTAGCGTGGTCAACATTGACACGTCAACAAAGCGGGAGGTCGTTGACAAGCTCGTCCTCAGCCTTCGCACGCTCCGAATAATAGGGGGGTCCTACATTAATGACTCGGAAGATGGCAACATTCTGCCTTTTTTACGTAACGTTATTGCTGCATACTTTGCCCATCCATCAAGCGATGTCAGACGGGAGGCTGCCATTACATGCTGCCTTTTGCTGTTGCCTTTCGGGGGAGGAGGCAACTATGGCAACAAGTTGAAGCAAAAAGAAGAGGGCGGCAGTAGTGAACAACAATCCCATTTGGGAAATCTCGTGGAAGAAATCCTGCAAAAGCTGTTACGCATGGCGGTGTCAGATTTATCGCCCGTCGTGCGACTGTGCATAGTCCGCGGGCTGGATGGACGATATGATCCCTACTTATCCCTCAATCTCCTTGCGCCCCTGTTCCTCATGTTAGAAGATGAAGCCCTTGCGGTGCGCTCATCTGCGTTGCAAATCCTTGGCAGGCTGTCGCGATTGAACCCTGCTCCCATCCTGCCAGGACTGCGCCGTGTCCTTGTGGATCTGATCATCGAACTTCGTTGCGGTGGCGATCATGGGGGAGGCAGGGAGGTAGCAACTCGCCTTATCATCGTCTTTCTGCGCGAGGAGGCGTTACAGCGTGTCACACGGCCTTTCATTTCTTCCATCGTCGACGCGCTCCCTTTGGCCGATGGGGCACCACGCCTGGCCACGGCGTCATTGGAAGCCTTAGGGGAACTTGCGACTGTGGCCCACTCCTCGATCAACCCATGGCTCCGAAGGCTTATCTCCCACATATTGGAAAATATACAGGACCAGAATAGCTCCAAGCAACGTGTTAGCCTGTGGGCGCTGGGGAAGATTGCATATGGCACGAGTTATGTCGTAAGTCCCTACTTGGACTATCCACAACTCTTGAGCCGGGCCTCGGACATATTGCCGACAACGAAGAGGGCATCGTGGGACCTCCGGCGGGAAGTCTTTCGGACGTTGGGCATCTTAGGTGCTCTGGATCCTGATCGTTTTGCTTCTGGGTCAGGAACCAGGAAAGGCGGTGGAAAGGGCGGCGGTTACTTTGTGGAAATGGAAGAGGAAAAGCCGGGTCAGGCGGCAGGTTCAGCGGGTGTGACTGCAAATGGGTCGGCAAAGCGAATAATGTCAGAATGGAATCTAATGAGGGACCAATCCATGATCGTATCGTCTTCATTACAGAACAGGAATGTATCGTCGGCGCATGCAGAATTACGCCTGATATCCGGTGTTGGAACTCACAACAAGTATCCGACGCAGGAAGGTTCGGGATTACGGGCCAAGAGCAGCCACAAGGACTCAGACGATGATGAGCCTGTTCACTTGTACATGTACGAGCAATATGCGATGACTGCCCAGCCACTGTCCCAACTCTCCCCGGCCCGAAGACTTTTGCCTTCAGATGAAGTTTTCTATCCTACAGTTGCTGTGCAAGCGCTGATGCGCATACTGAAAGACTCTTCTCTATCAAACTTACATGGAATGGTTATGAAGGTGAGAATAAGCTGTTTTGACGATTCTGGTGTGTCTTAGATATTACTTTCATATTCTGTTAGCTTATACTTTATTTCTGCCTCATCCCATATCTCGAAGGCCGTGATGTTTATATTCAACGCCCTAGGGCTAAAGAGTGTGCCCTTCCTCAAGAACATAGTCCCCCATATACTCGTCACAGTAAAAAATTGCACCCAACACGGATTGCGAGAAGCATTACTGCAGCAAGTAGCAAATCTAAGCGCAATTGTCCGTGAGCATCTGCGGCCATACCTACCAGCCATATTTGATGTAGTTGAAGAATTTTGGTTCACTCGCCACCTCTCTGCCTTGTGCTCGTTAGTTGAGAGGGTTGCCACGGCTGTGCCTGATGACTTTCGGGCTTATATCCCCCTGTTGGTTCGGCAGGTGCTCTCTAGTATTGAGGCGATTGATCTTTCCGAGTGGAGCAACAATAATAATTCTGCGTCAGGAGATATTGAAAGATTGGAGTTGATATTGAAGCATATCCAAGGTCCGTCCATTGTCTAATCGGTTCAAATCTACCCATCTTACTAACCTTTTGACTGAGTTCTGTTGTCATTATTTTCGACACGCTAATGTACAGGCTTAAAGGGTGTGCTGGGATTAGAATATATTCACCTGGTCATTCCTGCACTAGTGAAGCTTACTGATTCATTAATCAATGACCCGGATCAGAATATCAATATGATCATTCATATTTCCCCGCCAATTGGGTCTGGCAGATCGAAACTGGCAGTCAAGACAGTTGAAACATTATGCATCCTTTTGCAAACGATTGGAATGAATCCAAATTCTCTTGTGGATACAAGTGTCAACTCAAACAGTGCCCTTCCTGCCCGAGTCGTTCAGCCCTTTTTACGAATGCTGGGTGGTAATACAAGGCCAAACAAGGATGTGGGCAACGCCATTATTGGATGCCTCTGCATTTGTGTTCGACAACTTGGTGCAGGAAGATGGGTGTCCTTTTATCACGAAACAGCCCGAGGCGCGATACTCGCCTGGCAAACCAAAGTAGGCATAGAGAGATTGCAGGATGAGCGAGGACCTAGCGAAATGATAAGGCATGTGCAGCATCACCCGATTGATCTTTATGATGGAGTTGTACATGAAATATCATCCAGTGGTGGTGCACGATGGGAAATTTGGAATAGCAGCGGCAACGATGAAGATGCCTCAGGAAGTGAATTCTCACTTGGAAGGTCAGGAGCTTCAGATGTGTCCCTCACAATGGGGGAAAACATGAAAACTAATGATGTTCCGTCTATTCAACTGCTCACTGGAGGTCACCAAACAACTGCGCACCGATGTAATGTAGGAAACTTACAAAAAGCTTGGGATGTATCACAAAGATCGGTACGTTTGTTGGATATTGCTTTGACCCCTAACTGCTGTTTCTAACATCGCATTCCTCTTCGCAGACACGAGAAGATTGGGACGAATGGATGAGGCGCTTTTCTGTCCAACTACTTCGAGAAGCACCATCACCTGCACTTCGTGCATGTGCTGAGCTTGCTCAAGCATACCAACCTCTCGCACGAGAGCTATTCAGTGCAGCATTTGTTTGCTGCTGGGGTGAGCTTGAGGACAGCTATCGTTCCAATCTTAGATTTTCCCTGGAAGTTGTGTTTTCTGCTGATGCATCATTGGAGATTCTTCAGCTGCTATTGAACTTGGCTGAATTCATGGAACATGATTTTGACTCAAAAGGAGCCATTCCTGGATTATCCATTGACATATCTGTCTTGGCAGAGCTGGCATTGAAGTGCCGTGCGTATGCCCGTGCGTTGCACTATAAAGAAAGGGAGTACATTATGGGACGCGGAGGGTCATGCGTTGAGCAACTGATTGATATCAACAAAAAGTTGGATTTGGTAAGCATCCATTTGAATTCATTCTTGTTTTCTGTCACTGAAAATGAATAATACTCAGAGTTTTGAACTCTCCTCTCATAGCAAGACGCAGCTCTTGGCGTTCTGAAGGCTGCAAAGATTGCCTTAACCCTTTCTGGGCGATCATTGGTCTCATCTCAAAACCAAGCAGAGTCTCGTCCAGAGAAAAGCCCCATGGCATACAGTGTAATAACAAGCTATGGTGATGCTACAGTGGGAGATCACGGGTCATGGGCTGGCGACATAATTTATGAGTCATGGCTAGCAAAATTAGGGTAAGTTTTCTCAATGTTCAATATATTCGTATACCCGATGGGCACCATTTTCCCCAAAACTTATCATTAATATTTTTCATTCTGTTTCTAAATTGGTATCTAGGGCTTGGGCGGAAGCTTTGTCAATGTACGAAGAGAAGCTGAGAGAAAATCCACATGATGTCAATTCCATATTGGGCTGCATGCAATGTTATGATGCCAGGGGGGAATGGCAAAAGGCATTAGATCTGGCAGGGAGAAGTTGGGGGGCGCTTTCAGGGGAGCATTCATTAGAATCAGATCCCACATATTGGCATTCAAGGAGGTCAACGAAAAAGAGCTCTGCTGATAACTATACGCAGGCACTGAAATTTTGTGCCCAATCAGCGTGGAGACTTGGAAAATGGGATGAACTAGAAACATATTCTTCCCAGCTAGTTCAAGGACACCATGGCTCTCTCATTCTTGATTATGATGGCCAATTTTACCGTTCTGTCTTGCACATCCATCGGAATGAATGGGATGACGCTGCGAAGTCAATTGACTCTGCACGTAAAGCAATGGACAGTCGTTTCACTGCACTCCTTGCAGAGAGTTACAAAAGAGCGTATCCTAGCATGGTGGCTGCACAAGAATTGAGTGAGTTGGAGGAAATCATCAGCTTCCGACAGTTCGAACTGCGAACAAATAGGGATATAAAACTTCATGCTGCTCATCGTCCTGATGAGAAGCAAAAGCAGGCACGTCAACACCTCCTCAATGTTTGGCGACAAAGACTAGATGGATGTCGCGTTGATGCCGAAGTTCATTCTTCAATACTGGCAGTAAGGTGAGAAATTACAAGGCTCGCGCAATTTTTTCCTTGAGACACATTTATCACAATCGATTTTCTCTGTTAATAGGTCGCTTGTTCTGGGTCCAACAGATGAAGTCGATGCAACGATTACCTTGTCATCTTTATCAAGGCAGGCAGAAGCTTATCAGCTTGCAGAAAGAACGCTGTTAGACCCTCTTGCTAGGATGAGATGTTCTTTAAATAGTCAAGTATTTGGCGTTGGAATACCATCAAACTTGGGTCTTGGCTTGACCATGAGTCCAAGTGAATCCATAGAACATATCGTGAATGGTTACATGAGTGTGCAGATGAACTACAGACCTCACTATGAAGAGTTCTGTAAGCAACTTTTTAATGAGGCAGGAGGAGAAGAAAGGTATGTGATGGTGTTTTTGTCACAGACAATAGTACAGACATGACATTAGCTTACATTTTAATTCAATTTCACCCGCTTTGTTTACAGGTTGTTTATTCAACACAAGCTCTATTTTGCATACATTCAACAGCTCTTCTCAACACCAGACAAGAGAGGTGAAGCCATGACTCGCCTTGGATTACTTTGCAAAGTTGTTGGTATGTCAACCCCAAGTTCAACCCATTGCATGTATATTTTAACACAATGACTAACATTTTACTCTTTACTGTTTGTAGACCTGGCCACTCAGTGTGGGCATGAAAAAACAGAAAGGGATCATCTGCGTGTGAGCTGCTGGCTGAGATTTGGAGACTGGAAAATCTCTCTCTGCCCTCCTGGATCTGTGCTGACCGATAGCTTGGCAACAGAATGTTTGTTGTCATACAAGAGAGCAACTGACGCTGTTGTTTCAAACAATTATAGGGCGTGGCATAGTTGGGCACTGATAAATTTCCGCTTGGCAGAGCAACTTCATGGCAATGAAAAAGAAAAAGGATCCTCTAATAAGGCCAAATTTGTCCGAAGTCACGTCATTGCAGCTGTGAAAGGGTTTGTCACGGCGATCAGTTTAGGAACAAAACGATGGAGTGCGTCTGTGCAACAGGACATGCTGAATCTACTGAGCTGTCTATTCAAGTATTGCGAGCTGCAAGATGTGGCATCAACAATCAATGATGGCCTTGATTCTATCAAAATTGAGGCTTGGCTGGGTGTTCTACCACAACTGCTTGCACGTATCCACATAAAGTCACCGGCAGTTCGTTCTGTTTTACATCCGCTGTTAGTCTCTCTGGGAGCAAAACATCCTCAAGCATTGATGTATCCACTTTCTGTTTTGCTGAAAAGTCCTGTGATCGACCGCAAAGTCGCAGCAGAAAGTCTGATGAATTCCCTCAAAGCCCAATCAAATGCATTGGTAGAGGAAGCTCTCATGGTATCTTCAGAGCTTATAAGGGTGGCAATTCTTTGGCTTGAGTTGTGGCACGAAGGTCTTGAAGATGCAAGCCGCTTGTACTATGGAGAAGGAAATGTATCTGGAATGCTAGATGTTCTTATTCCACTACACACTGAGTTAGAAAAGGGAGCAAACACTCGGAGGGAGCAAGATTTCCTGAAGAGTTTTGGGCGAGACCTTTTAGATGCTCACAACCATATTAAGGATTATGTGAGATTAATTACCAATAGTGGCCAAGCCATCCCCACCCAAGGAGGCTTTATGTCCCCAAGTCAAGCCGGGAGATCTGGATCTCCTGCCAACGCTGAGGCGGAGGCTGCTTTGAACCAAGCATGGGATCTATACTACACAGTTTTTCGGCGAATCAATAAGCAACTTCCAGGGTTGACGACATTGGAACTCTTTCAATGCAGCCCTGCCCTTTTCAATGCAAGAAATCTGGAGCTAGGAGTCCCTGGATCCTATCGGGTTGATGGAAGTTATGTGAAGATACAGCAATTCATTACTGATGTACAAGTCATTACAAGTAAACAACGACCGCGCAAAATCACCATGCGTGGAAATGATGGAAAAGAATATGTATTTCTATTGAAAGGACACGAAGATTTACGACAAGATGAGCGAGTAATGCAGTTATTTGGCTTAGTCAATGCTCTTCTTGCAAGAGATCGAAGAACAAATAAGCATGACCTGAATATTCAGAGATATGCGATAGCTCCTCTATCACATAATGCTGGAGTGGTGGGATGGGTGCCTCACTGTGACACTCTGCATTGCTTAATTCGTGACTATAGAGAGTCCATGAAAATACCCCTCAATGCAGAAAATAGGGAAATGATGGCCCTTGCCCCCAATTACGATAGCCTAACGACAATGCAGAAGGTGGAAGTTTTCACAGAAGCTCTTGAGCATACCAAAGGAAAAGGAAATGATCTTTATGAAGTGTTATGGATCAAAAGCACAAACAGGTATGATTTCCATTATGTTTTGATTTGAAATGTTCTATCTTTGTTTAGTCTCACCTCAGTTTTCTTTGATCCAGTGAGGAGTGGTTAGAGAGGCGCACAAATTTCACTCGTTCCCTTGCCGTAATGAGTATAGTTGGCTACATTTTAGGTCTTGGTGATAGACATCCGTCCAACTTGATGCTTGACCAAATTAGTGGTCGTGTTCTCCACATTGACTTTGGTGACTGCTTTGAAGTTGCAATGCACAGAGAAAAGTTTCCTGAAAAGGTGCCTTTCCGGCTTACAAGAATGCTCACCAGGGCCATGGAAGTTTCTGGCATTGAAGGAAGTTATCGAAGCACCTGCGAGCGAACTATGGCTGTTCTCAGAGACAACAAGGATTCGTTGGTTGCCATGCTGGAAGCATTTGTGTATGATCCTCTTATAAGCTGGAGATTATTAGACAAATCAACTGATGAAGTAGCGAAGGAGATGGATAATGATTCTTCTACTGCGAGAAAACCCGAAGGTGTTGCAATGGGCGTGCCTGCTCAACAGGATGTCCACAATGCCTCTGTAGCACACACAATATTGCCTGGGCCAATTGAAGAGGGAAATGACGAGGATGGAGACGACGATGAATTTGATGGCGGAGACAACAAGGAAGATGAAGCTGAGAAAAATGCTAATTCCTTTGGCATCAACAGCAACTCTCCTCAACAAGTTGATGCATCCAGCTTGGGAGCCCTCGCACCAATTGTGAAGCCATCGACACCTGCAACTCACTTAGCAACATCCCATGCCAAGTCTCTCAAAATGTATTCCGAAATGAGAGCTTTGGCTGCCAACTTTGATAGTAGAATTGCCAGCATCACTGGAGGCCCCGTTGATACCACATTTGAACAAGGATCCACAGCACGTTTACGGATGGACAAGAGTGTACGGCAGCATGCGAATGAAGGAGCATTAAACGAGCAGGCATTGAAAGTCATTCGACGCGTCCAGGACAAGCTTACAGGGACCGACTTTCACTCTCCTGAAGAAGAGGTTGGAGAACCTTTGGATGTACAAGACCAAGTGCAGCGATTGATTGTGCAGGCAACCAGCAGCGAGAATTTGTGCCAACTTTTCATCGGGTGGTGTGCATTTTGGTGATGGCTAGTAGACTGCACTGTATTGCATTATTCCATGCACTTTATAGTCTGTATTATTTCGTACTCTAGAATTCATCTGGGCGACATAAATGTAGCAACATTCACTCAGCTATTGACTTCACTAGTTTGTAAGTAACCTTCTCTTTTTGGGCTTTGTCATTGGTTCTGTATCATATCATAGAAAGACAAAATTAGTAGCGTTATGTTGTGGTGACGCTATTTGTAACTAGCGAGAATCGTTGATCGCCCGGCCAGGAACTAATGTGATTTGGTCAACGCATAGGTCTAGCCCCAGAGCAAATCCTCATCAGCATATGTTAGTTAAACGTGTGAGCTCGAAAATCATAACACAACTTCCTCAGACCCCATCGTCGTCAGATGTTGCAGGAGAGGTCACAAACTAATATGTCAGCTTTTGATGCCCTTCACTCTGCAGTTTAAGATACCAGATGTAGCACGTGTGGTACCTACTTATCGAAGATTCTGAGTAAACTCCTCTTCTTATCCCAGGCTTCGATTACCTCGGGAGGGTAATGAATGGGGAATCGACTAGCATCTGTCGACAGTACACCCATAATCTATCATTCAACATCGAATCTTGTGTCATTGCTGCATACCCATCCAAGCAATACAGTATGTTATTTATCATGGTACACGCCTTCTCAAAGAGACCTCAGGTTTCTTGTATGCGGAAGGTGGAGGTATCGAGTGTCAATTTGACTTTGTTCTTTTTTGGGTGATTGCCCAGGGCTATTGGGTGGCACCTGCAAGTTTTCATAATTGGCGTGGTCCACTGGGCACGATAATGGCCGTGCAGGACTGATAGACTGTGAGATGCTATCGTTTAGACGCGGCCCAAGCCAAAGTAGTACTTAAAGTACTATTTTTGACT
>JALLOZ010000044.1:0-11750 GCA_036939875.1 Thalassiosira pacifica
TATAACTCACTCAAAATTTCAAAAGTGATTTTTGAATGAAATATGTCCATTATTCGAAAGGTCCGCCTTAATGCGAAATTGACTCTACTCCGGATGAATTTAATTTACAGCTTTGTGACAGCAACTCCAAATGAGGTAATTGTCTTGTTCAAATACTTTCTCTCATCCAGTCATTTATTCAATAAATTTCCCCGTCAGTGGCCATGCATACCGCTCGCAATCAGTTATCATCATAACAGGCAGAACTAAACATGATCACCAGCACCACTGAACCTGGACAACGCCTCTGCCTCCCTCTCCTCTCTTTCAAGCCTTTTCTCCCTAACAAATCTTATCCAAAATAATACAAGGCGTAACTTCCTCCACGCCCTCTGTATCTTAAAGTATCTTTCCAGATCTTCCTCCATGAGGTCCATGACCTCTGTACCTTCTGTCTTCTCGCCAGTACCCTCAAAGCCGAGGGGATGACGCGCTGATATGGCATCGATCTCTGCGCGCAATCCAGTATCAGGAGGGAGCCAGCAATTTATGGAATCCTGGACATTGGGCTTTTCGCTAGCCAGGAGCTTGTCATAGACTCTCCTCCAGCCCGGGTCACATAATACCCACTTGGGGTTGATGGGAAATGTGAACCCCTCAGCAATCTTTGTTATGAGCAACTCTTGCAGCTGTTGGACATTCACATACTTCCATTTCACGTCTCCGGGAAGTGTGTCAGAGACGACAAGGAATTCTTCATCAATTTCCTGAATGAGGCGCGAGGTGGGTTCAAAAGAGAAAAATAATGAGGACTTGTCCCAACATAAGAAACAGACCAGGGGTAGGCATATCGTACAGCATGACTGGTGTCCATTCACACAACAGGCACCCATGGCCCACCCCTGAAGCTGCAGAAAAGAAACACCTGAAGTAGCAGAGACAATCAGGAGAAAAGTCACTTACCTGTGGAAAGAACCAATTGAAGCACTCAGCCCCATGTCTCACACACCCCGTAGCCTTCAGCCTATCAACCGCCACCCCGATAATCTCATACGATTTCGGATCGCCATTGCCGTACTTGGGGGTCTTGGGATAATACCCCTTCAATGCCGCCTTCTTCAATACCTTGAACCACCTTTCCATCCATCCTTCTGTGGTATCCCCGCTCACGGCGCGTTCTTCCAACACCTCACTTATGTTCTTGACAGACCACTTCACCAAGTCGACCTGCTCTGGGGGGATGGGATTCTTGTACTTGACCCCGCGTGATCCCAACAGGAAGCAATCGAAGTCAGAAACTACTGGCTTGACACATCCGTGCTCCTCATAAGCCATTAGTAGCATGCGTGGTTCCATGGGGCTACATTTGCTCATTTGATACACCACAGCCCTAGGGTCCCCCGGCGGCGGAGTGTATCGTATGGCCTTGAAGTTCATATCCATAAAGGTCAATTCACTGTTTCGGCCTATGTCCCACTCAGTTCTTTCCGGACGTGAGCAGTCCTGCATCATGACATAACTCTCCCAAAATAAACGTTCGGTAATATCCAGCCCGAAAACCGGATTGGCGCTGTTGGCATACTCGTCAACAAAGCCCACGGCCAAGTTGGTATCGTCGTACATCAAGTGTTTCATTGCCAACTCCTGCTCGGCCTGATCCGCATACTCATCACTCAGCACTCGCATGGCATCCTCGGCGGCGAAAAGCATGAAGTCCTTGACGTCCAATATCATCTCATGGGCCTCATTGCGCGCCTTCTCCGTCTGATAGAATACTCTGACAATCCGTCCGTCCTTGATGAGTGCTCTGACGTGTTCCTTGTGCGGCTCCTCATATATTTGTATGAAGGGCACATAACTCGATATATTCCCCCGTTTGGCGGACTTCCCTTTGATGTCCAGTCCCTTTCCTGTGGCCAACCCCAGCACCATATTCTTGATAGCCTCTTTACTAGTGGGACGCCACACAGTGAAAACACTGGCCTTGTTGAACAAATTCGCCAGTGGGGACGACGCCAAATTCTCATCCATTGTGGTCTCACCCCCCTCCCTAGCGACTTCATCAAAGAATTTCATTATTTGCCATCGGGGATCACAGCGGTAGAAAGAGGTGACCCATTCTACAAAAGGTGGACGTTCAGCGAGCTCTACCGCTTTGTTGTAGGAGTGTTTTTGATGCCACGCATTGATCTTCATTGTGGTGGTAGATACTCTTCTTGACGCTCGGCGCTTTGCATTGCGTTTGAATTCTCCCGCTTCAAATTCAGATAGGTCGTCATCGTTCGCGCCAATTTTGGCCGTAGCTCGGAATTGGGCGATGTGCATGTCAATCAAGCGGCTCTGCTGAACTTCCTCTCCGGATTCGTCGTCATATTCATACTCGTCTTCCTTTTCTCGATTGGCCTTGTATTCTTGCTTTTGAATTCTAGCATTCCTTGGAGAAAAACCCAGGCCCCCCGCATCATGTAGGGCCTTCTCAAACGAATCACCACCCCCAAAGGAGACACGTCCCTTGATAACACGATCTTCCGTCTGCTTCTGGTTGCGAATGATCCCGTTGCCGTTGTAGCTGTTGTTACTGTTGGTGTACTTGTTGCCACTGGTGTTATTTCGAATCTCTTTAGCGGCATTCCTCTGTTCTCTTATTTCCTCCTTCATCTTTCTGTCCTTCTCCGCCTGCTCCTGTTGGCGGCGCCGTTTCTGTGCCATTTCATCATCTTCCATGTTGTGACTGGCCTTGCTGTGATCGCTGTGCGAAAGTCCCTTGGTCGCGGCTGTCTGATCACGAATCCGTTCCTTCATCTTTCTGTCCTTCTCCGCCTGCTCCCGCTGCCTATGGCGTTTTTGCTCCAGGTCATTGTCAACGCTGGCCGGAGGTCCCTTGGTCGCGGCCGTCTGATCACGAATCCGTTCCTTCATCTTTTTGTCTTTTTCCGCCTGCTCCCGCTGCCTATGGCGTTTTTGTTCCAGGTCATCATCAACGCTGGCCGAAGGTCCCTTGGTCGCAGCCGTCTGCTCACGAATCCGTTCCTTCATCTTTTTGTCCTTCTCGGCCCGCTCCCGCTGCCTAAGGCGTTTTTGTTCCAGGTCATCATCAACGCTGGCATTGCTGCCTGCGGATTTTCTGGCCTCATCCATTTGCGCCTTGATTCTTCCCTTAGCCTTCTTGTCTCGTTCTGCGCGCTTCCTCTCAACTGCAAATCGTTCTTCGCGAATGCGCTCTTTTACACTTTTATCAATCTCTTCCTGATCTCTATGATGATGCATTTTCTGTTCTGTCTGGTCGTCTTCATTACTTTTGAGATTGCCGGGGCGATGGCCGCCCCTGGTTAATTCCCTCTCCCTCTTGATTATGTCCTTTATTTTTCTATCTTCCTCCTGTGTAGCATGTCGTTCTCGACTCTGATCTAAATCATGCTCCTGGCCCCTATGGGTTCTGGGCTTGCCAATATCTGACTGGGCGTGCTTCCTTTCCTTCCTGCGATTGGTATGCCTCCTTCTACGGTCGTCCTTATCGTGCCGATTACTAATACCATCATTATTATCTTCCTGTACATCACTGAGTTTCGGTACATCATTAACTTCATCTTCATCACTGTATTGTTCGTCTCCGTACAGGCAGGAGGATCCAACGATGACACTTTTAGTGAACCGCTCCTCAAATGCACTATTGCGAGGCTCTAGGGCACGTTCTTCGGCGGTACCTCGGTTCTTTCGTTCTTTTTTGAGTTTTTGCTTTGTCAGCCTGCTTTTTTCAGCCTGCGACAGTCCAGATGTCTTTGATCTCCCCCCTCCCCCTGCCGCTGGAGCTGTTCCGGTGTCCCAATCTTCGTTCTGACTGTTTCCATAATTGTTGCGATGACTGACTTCGCCAGCGCTCCCCCTGCTTCGAAGGGAGATAGAGGAAATTTCCTGACTGCTCGCACTCTGTGGACCGTGATTATGCTTGGAACTCACGGCCTCGTAGCTATCCCCCCTGTAATATGACGTGCTCATGGAATCCCGATCCCCACCAACCTCTGCATCCTGTGTGGAAGTATTTATTTGGGAAGCACTATCACCGTTACTAATGACTGTGGATTGAGAAAGCTGGGAACTAGTTCCCCCCTTACTCTTGGCTCGGCCATACAGGAAATCATTTTCCTGTTGTGTCCTCTCACGCTCCTTTTCCTTTTCCTTGTTCCGTTTCGATTTGCCGAACATTTTTTTCATGGTTGCTTTGTTCTTTAACTCCTGTGGAGTATTACCTATCAATAATTATTTGTGGGGTCGTGGTATTGGTTCATTCACAACCAATGGGGGGTATTGTAATAATAATTTTGACGATGCCTTACTTTCGCATATTCGAATGATATGGGGCAATAAAAATGTTAGAGAAAAATAGAAATGAAATAGAAACGAGTGGCACCAGGAAAAGTGTGGTGGGCTGTCAGCAATAAAATGATTTACATAATATAGCTAAGTAAACATCAAATCGGCTTGTTATCAAAAAACGATCAATCAATCAACCAACATCAACATGAAGCCAGACAACGTCGATCTTGGTTAAATTAATCATGAATCGCAAAATCCCAGCACAATCAAATAACTGCTAAACACAACAAAGATTCCATGATACCAATGATGAATGTTACTGCCTTCTTCAACGGAATCAGTGCACCAAAAATCGGCTCAATCCCCCATAGCCATAGCGCGCGCAGCACAACACGTGAACTATTTCCCCAAAAAACACGATGAGAGCCTACCATAACCATAATCTTTCCGGCTGAGCAGTGCCAACAAAAAGGGAGCTAGAGCGGATCCAGCTCCATGGTGACAAAATCATAAATGGCAAGATTCAAGATACAAGATTAACATCAGATGCAACGCAAACTCTCAATCCTCAATCATCTATTGTCTCGATTGCCCCGATCCCCTCAGCTGCGGCGCTGCGCGTTTTTTTCCTCACCTGCCAGGACGAAATAGTAGTAGCCCGCTAATTATTATGGTCCATTAATCATTGCCAGGGCTGTACAATGGAGATATCTAGGGATATCGTATCTGATCTATCGTGATGTATGTGTGGTGGTGACGTTGTCTTCTTGTATAATACAAAGGCAAAGGCAGGCTCGGTGGGGCACGCCAAGGGCACGCAAATAAAGGGGAATAAAGTACCTAGTGTATTGACAATAAAGTACATAGGTACCAGAGGTACCTATCTACAGTCTATTATTTTTTTTGAACCACATCAACTGGATTTTAGACAAGAGGAATAGTTATCATACTAAAGATTTTCCCACAAATGTTTTGTCTTAGTCATTAATTTTACTTAATATTTACACATGTCATTGATCTTCTATCTACGTCCAAAAGAAATTTTATTGTTCAATGACGTCGTCCTATCTTGATTGGCCTATTCGTTCTGACCGAAATCGAGGCCCCATTTCCCCCCCTCAAAGTCTGCCAAAATAGATGGTAATACGACAGGTCTAAAAGCGGGATGGGGGGCCGGCATCGGACTTGTTGATGCCCTCGGCGCGGCTGACGACGAATTGGGGTTCGCAAGAAAAAGAAAAGCAGATGGCCAGATGAGATATTTGAGTCCCAGTGTACGATAAAGATTCTTGACATGATTAAGTATTTTTCTACGAGATATGGTTCAAAAATAATGATTGGCTGTATCTAAATGATACGATCACGATCTGATCACGCACGAGCGATACGATACACGATACAGGAGTCCTGCATGGTCCTGCATGGTCGGTCCTGCACACCACAACCGTGACACAACAAGAGTTTTGTGCCTACCTAGCACATAAACGAAGCCAACTAAACTTACCACACAGAAAACATAGTGAGCAAAGCACGAAAATCCTCGGGTGAAAGGGTATTCAGCCCTCCCCAGCTATGACCGAAACATTTGGAGTGTTGGGATTTGACATCAGAGCATCAATTAAGAGGTCAAACCTTGTGCCATTGGTCACTCTTCATCTTCGTGTCATATGCCACATCCACATCGTAATAGTAATATTTTCTCAGTCTCAGCACACAGCGCTGTCTGTCCGCTTCCGCTCACGTCCTCCTCCGTGTCATCGTTCTCGTCGCTCACCAGCATCAAGATCTTCATGGGTGATCTTCCTCTTGAAGCATCAAACAAGGGATTTTTTCCACATAAATACTGCCTTGTCCTCCCCTTCACAACTAATTATTGCCCCCAGCTCGGGCAGGCGCTTTATCCAAGCCAACATGCCCGTGCTACCAGACGTGCTACGCAATCATCATCATCATCATCATCTCATTGTTGTACGATATCTATCAAACTACATACTCCTAATAAATAATCAAAAGAGATGAAAGACAGAAAACCTTCTTCTTCGCACCTCTATGAGCTGGCCCCTTCANCGTTGGCATCACCCCTGGCTCTATTTTGTGGCCCGCGTGCAGCACACATCCTTTCAAGGTTGGTGTTCCAATGTGGCTCCAACTACAAACAACATTGTTGTGGTGAAGCTCATTTTAAGAGAGGTCAATGTACTATAATTGTTTACTTGCTTTTCAATTTCAGTGTATTTCTGCTTGTATCATGATGATGAGTAATTAAAGGTTATATTGCATGTTAAGGAGAGCCTATTGACTAATGTATATCATTGCGCTCCTTGGGAGGCAGGTCAATTACTATGACCAAGGACGAATGTTTGATTATTGTTCCTTGCAAGTCGGGCAAGTTCATATTGTTCAACTAGCAAGCAGATGTTTTCATCCGGTGTCATGTGCCTCGTCATCTGAATCATCATATTCTGTTTGACTGAAGTAATCAGTGATTAGCCTAAGAGTTGGGTCAAGGAGCATTTTGCGAAGAAAAAATTGGGCTGCTTTTCTCAGAATTTTCACTGTCAACCAAAGGGTACAACCATCCTCCCACTTTCTGGTATGTGAATGTGACCAGGTATTGTTATCTGTAGCCTAAGTCTGGTACACCCTTTTGTTTCCATTCTCGTAATCCATTGATGAGCAAACTATGTTAGGCGCTGTATTCACTACATTATTGTCTCCATGCAGCATTGTATTCTCCAACTGTCCCATGCTGAGTCGAAGATGATTTGCCATAGCCCTAAGAGCATATGGCGCATCTTTTGGGCAACCTTCGACTTGGAAAAGTGATGAATTGCTGTGATTCATTTAGCCAAGAGGAATCTTCGGAGCGTAAGTTTGCATCCAATGGCCTCACATCAGGTGATTATCATTGAGTTTTTTTTGTTAGATCTAAATCCTTTGTTAACTTTACCTCTCCATAACTTTCCCTCTTGTGCTTCATTTAAACTGTTCAAATGCTTGATTTACATCAGGTTTTTAAATCTTGTAAATGAGCTTACCCAAAAAGGTCTTAAGTTGAGAGTTACCAGTTCTTTAATTTGGGGTAAAAAAGGGTCTGACTATAAAATAATCACATGTAATATCGGCCGATTTTGATTGGGATATCATATTTAGTGACCCATAGAGTCATGGCCATCTCTACATACTACATAGGAATAGTACAAAAGAGCACTGCACATATTTGTCGGAGGGAAATAACATGCCTCGCCAATCAAGTTGGGATATCATATCCAGTGACCCACAGAGTCATGGCCATCTCTACATAGGAATAACTAAACAAAAGCGCAGCCATCTTTGTCGGAGGGAAAGAATATCCCTCGCCAACCAATACTCAAAACTCTGGGAATTGGGTCATACTCTGCAACAATTGAATGACTTCCTGGTGTTTCAATGATGGCTTCATACACTGTAGGGTGAAGTTGGTCACAAACTATTGGGTCCTTTTGGTTGCAGTATGCATGGCACACACAGAGGAATGGTAAATATCTCATTCCTGGATTTGCTTCTGATGGTAATGTTTCTTTCATTGTTTGAAAGCTCTTCTCATGGTGGGGTGCACACATTGTTGGATGTGAAGCTAGTCATCTTAATTGAATCCACAACTTGGGCATTGATTGTTTTCATCCATCCCCCATCCGATTCCACGACAGCCAATACTGATGTATATTGTGGGTGTGATATGTTTGTATTTTTCAATGAAGTATCCCCGGTGTTTTGGCTTCATCACTGCATTACAGATCTGCTCTTTGTATTTTGTGGTGACCCACTCTCCATCAATGGATGGTATTGCACTACTACCTCCATACAGGCTCAGTCTTGTTATTGGATTCGTTTTCCTGGATACGTTTGCTTTGTCGTCAAGTTCAATGCTCATTTGAACCTCAGGTACCTAGTCTTTCTTTGACTTATCTTCGTCCTGGTGGACTTTAACCCATTCCAGTTTGACCTTGGTTTGTAATTGCTCTTATAGATGGTGAATGGCAAGTATTATGTCAGCCTCGGGTATTAGTATTTGTGATGGTTTGTATGCTTTGTTGTTGCTATAGTTAACTGTTTCATTGTTGTTGCAGTTTGCATGTAGTTTGAGGGGCTCTGTCTGCTTTACTATCTTTATCATGTCAAGGACCCCTTCAGGTTCTGATTGGCAAGACATTGAGTATTGTAAGGGCTCATAGTTTGTGGTCCCTTTGTATGCTTGTCCATTTGTATTGATGTAGTAGGATGCAACACGGCTTCCATCTTCCAGTTGCATTGATCCATCTGACCATGAGATTCCATCTCACTTGCTCTGTGTCATTATCGTGGTGTAAGCTGGACTTTCTGCTGGGACAGGTTTGAACATCATTATGTATGCCAAAGTATAGTCCATCATGGTATCCTATTGGGTGGCATGATGAGTTAGAGGGTTTGCCCCCCCAATTACCACTAACTTCTTCTAGGCTCAATGACCTCCTCAGAGAACTGAGCAACTCAACCACTGTGAAACCTTAAGCAAGAGCTAGAAGCCTCCCACAGATAACCACTCCCATCAGTTAAGCCACCATTGTATCAACATCACTGTGAAACCTTGAACCAGGTGTGCAACTCCCTTCCCATATTTTCAGGCTGTCTTGCCACCATTTAATGACCAACCCACTGGAGTCCTAGTGATGGGTATCCTGTCTTTCATGAGTTGGGCAGTTTTCAAAACATTGCCAAGATATCACTGTACCCAATAGTATATAGACACACTTACCAGGGATAGTCACACAGGGTCATGTATAGATAGTCATATAGGGCCATGGGCACAAATTAGTAAGGGATACTGCAACACCCAGGGACTGCACCTGGGACTCTCTGATCATGTGTCACAGCATCCCTTGGAGCAGGTTGTGTGTGAATCTAGAGCATGTTCAATTCAAATGCCCTGACCTGGAATTGTACTGGTGTAGACTTTTCATGCAAGCACTACACTCTTGCTGACTAATCGCCCCTGTTTTTGTGTTTCTGCTTGCATCATAATAATGATTATTTATCATTGCATTGCATTTCCCTCCACACTTCCAAATACAAACATCAGACCTCATCTGATGGGGTAAATGCTGCCAATTTTTTCAAACAGAAAATCAACACAGCACTCAGAATGTTACTATTGTACTGCTAATAAATTGACGGTGCCAAAAAAGATGAAGGGACGAGGATAACAATTGTTAACATATTTGCTTCATTTGGTTGCTTTCTTTATGATGACGTCAACCGCCGTTGCTTTATTGACAAAAGCTGATGCTTTGTGGATGAATAAAGGCAGCAAGAAAGTGTGGCCTTCCGCTGCCTTTGGCAATCAATCAAGTTGTCATATCTCCCACATGACGAGGACTCAGCTGCTGCTTTGTGGAAAAATAAAGGCCGTGGGAAAGTGTAGCCTTCTGTTGACTTTAGCATTCAATGGAGTTGTCGTATCTCCCACATGACAGGGACTAACCAACTGTGGAGTCCAAGGAGACAGTATGATATCTAGTTGGATATGAGCTGGACCAACAACTAAATATTATGAGTCAATCCATGCTGAGTATTGTATCAAGCTCTTTTCAATCAATTATTTTCAGCTTGCTTAATGCTGAAATCATTTCAAAGCCTCCTATTTGGTTTGAAGGGCAGAGGAAGTACCTAATACGTAACTGAAAAATCAACAGCAAATGGCTCGGTGGAAACAACTGAGTCAAAAGGTGTTGCAGTCATGTAGAGAGAGGCCCTGGAGAAGGAACACAAAACAGCTGCCTTGTACTCTGACTCTGCCCACCATCTTTGTCTGCTCTAGACAAGAGAGGCATCTCACCTACTGTGTACCTGCCATAATGCAACAGCAACCATCCAGCTGTGGCTTTACCATCAGCATCTCTACCACTGTTGTATTGTGTCTGTCAGTCATTAGCACTACCATATTTGCATGTTATGTGGGGGCGCTTGATACATGCCATCTCCATTCAACCCAGCAAATCCGCACATAACATCAACAACCATGCCTCTGTCACCACCCAACCCAGCCCCACCACCAAAGCATTGCCACCCATTCCACAACTAGGACCTCCAACAAGCCAAATGGAAGTGGTGGCAACACCACCATCATCCTCAATATCCACTACTCCAATAGTATCATCAACCCCAGATTGTCCCACCCATAATGATCACAACTCCCGAGCCTTCTAAGCCGACAATGCTCAGGACATTGACACCATCTGAGCCTGTTTGACTCTACTACTACACAACTAAATACAGCAACGGCCAGAATTGCTGCATATAATGATATCTCTCCAACAAACCTTTTACTAACTGCACCTTTTACCAATCTAGTTGTACAGTTATGAAACCACCACCATCATTTTAAACTGTACCTTATGCCAATCTTCTTGGTCCATGTGGTTGTGCAATTACAAAACCACCCCAACCACCAAAATCAACCCACTCGACAATGTCATTAATCACGGAAATGACCCATGGGCAAGATACTCTAGTTATGTTGCACATCACCCCCAGTTCATTAATCTTTCTGATTTAGTCAGTTAGTACATTGGGTATGGTCCCACCATGCTTGATCAGCAACCATGGATAATAACTTGGGAACAAAGGTTTCACCGCCTGACCACAAACAGACAATGAGGTTCAAAATAAGTTATCACTTTTGCGGGAATAATTTTAAAATTCTAAATTTGAATTAGAAAACTGACGTCATTTTTCAAATTCTGCATATTTTGAATTTCGATTTGCCAGCTGCCTTCACTTTGAAGTTTAAAATGTTTACTGTTCTGTTTCTCATCTCAGGTCACAGCGCTGAGTTACTTCTAGGTAGAGGTATCATAGGTATTAGGTAGGTACTTCCTTCCATGACAAACAAAAATGAAAACAACATTACCAACACCAACTCAATGCTAATGAGCAATGACATTGGCACCACGAACCATCATAAATGCTACTTTTTGTCACCCCCCAGTCTGCAACCCTAGTTAGTCCTCAACAGTAATTGATTACATAGCTACAACCATTTTTGTTCATATCTCCCTGCTAGTCTTCGCACGGACCAAACAAACACGATAATGAGTAGGGACAACAATAAACGCCACATTTGCCCTCAGCTTCCAACTCCCAAGGCAACTACGCCATCACAGGATTGCTATTATTGCTCCCTTTTATCATCGCGTGAGAACAACCAAAGCCAAAATGGCATTCACAATGGTAATCAAAATTATTGGTCATACAACAATGGCAACAGAAACACTACCTTCTAATTATCAGAGAAGAGCAATTCATTTCAATTGATCAACAAGATTAATTTTGATTACTGAAGCAACAGGGACAGTGCTTCTGAGGAGGAAGAGGACACTTTATCCGCTGGGATTCAAACTACACCAACCAAGCATCCAGCCCAACAACAACTATATGAC
>JALLOZ010000045.1:4328-19115 GCA_036939875.1 Thalassiosira pacifica
TCAAGGGTATCCACAACACAGTAGCTGACACTATTAGTCGTTTGGATTACGACCCCACTGTTAATCCCCACCGAGTATCTAATCACTTACAAAAAACAAGTGATCGGACGGGTATCCAGACAGGCCATATCATGTGGCAGACTGTTTCGAAATGTCTTGCAAACTGTGACTCAGAATGTCCTGTTTTGTATAATGAAACAAATAGTGAAAACGACAAGTCAACCATGCAAATGAGACTTGCATTCGCTAATAGTTGCGAAGAGGAAGAAATCTACCCTCTTACCGTTACTGAGATTACTGATGCTCAAAGAGCTGACAAGTTCCTACGTAAAATATTCGATCGTGGGGGCGAGAAAAAAAGAGATCAGCATTACCAGGTGTCAATCATAGAAGACACCCGTATCATAACCCTTACAAAAAAGAACAGTACAGTGGTACCACCACTATCTGCAACATCCAGGTCACACACGATTAGAAGAGACATTGCGTGCAACTATGACTTTCCCCGGTATGCGTACCTTGGTTAGGAGACACACGAAATACTGCCAATCCTGCCAGCTCAATAATAGACGTAGCATTAAGTATGGAAAACTTCCAGAAAAGCGCGTCATAAGTACACCTTGGGAGGCCTTATGTGTAGACCTAATAGGTCCTTACACTCTTAAAGGCAAGGATGGCACTGTCATTGACTTCATGTGTCTGACCATGATCGACCCAGCAACTTCCTGGTTTGAGATGGTTGAACTTCCTCTTACAGAAATCGAGAAAGAAAATGGTCAAAAAGAGGAAACATTTGACAAGACCTCTAAGCAAATAGCTAGATTGGTCTACACCTCATGGTTTAGTAGATATCCAAGTCCTAGATTTGTAATCTATGACAATGGGAGTGAGTTCAAACTTCACTTCCAGGACCTGTGTGAAAGCTATGGTCTTACGCAAAAGCCTACAACCATAAAGAACCCACAAAGCAATGCAATACTAGAATGCGTGCATGACGTAATAATGAGCATGCTTCGCACTGCTGAACTCGATATGGCCGACACTGTGACATCGCAAGACATAGCAGACTTCCTGTCTGATGCGTCATGGGCCATTCGATCTACCCATCACACTGTGCTAAAAACCACACCAGGTGCAGCGATTTTCGGAAGGGACATGTTATTCGACATACCCTTCGTCGCAGACTGGTATAAAATTGGGGAATTCCGACAAGCACAAACTGACCGTAATATTGCCCGCGAAAACAGGCGCCGGTCCGACTACGACTATGTAGTTGGCGGTCAAATTCTAATTAAGAAAGATGGAAAGCTGCGCAAGCCCGAGAGCCGATACAGAGGCCCTTGGACTATTACACAAGTACATACGAACGGAACTATTAGGGTTCAACGCGGCTCACAATCGGAAAGATTGAATATTAGACGAGTAACTCCCTTTTTTCCTGGCGAAGACTATTAGGGAATAGATAACAACTTAAAAAAATTTTCCCCTACTCGCACAAGTCATTTGCGTTATGACACAAAAGTGTCCATGCACTATGGAGATACGACATTATTGCATCTCTTTAGTCACCGATCCAGTCTACATAGAACAACTATCCTATTCCTCCTCATAGTTAAAGGATGTCCTATGATTGGTGTCCTCCTGTCCCACCGTATACCTTTTTCTCGTAGAGTTTTTTTGGCCACATTTTACGAGCCTAATAATTAGTTCGTGGGGGCGAGTGACATAGGCCCAGTACTTCTGGACCCAGTCACGGGTTTACATGACTATTCATGACTCAACCCTTGTGTATGCTCAGCCTCTACATGATGAGGCTAAGCTGAGTCCTGGTGTATCTTATTGACAAGAATATTAATTCCCTCTTAATTAATTCTTTCCTTTTCTCGTTGGTTCATGAGGCTAGGCTTCTCTTTACCATTGATGTATTCAACTGGGATTAGCCATAGCAGGAGCATTATTCTGCTCATAAAATATAAGTTAGCTCTGTTAGCAAATCAATTCAATATTAAATCAACATTCGTCCCAGAGTCCACTCCCAACTCAATGTCGTTAAGCGGCCTAGGACACTGCCGCCTGCCCCTTCGACTTGGTTGCATTCAATCACTTTATTTGCTCTGCTCAAATTCCAATGATCCTTGCACCCCCGCACAGAAATTTTCTGCAACGTTGCTCCCCTCGTCGCCCAGACCCCTGGCAAATTGTAATGTCTCGGCTGCCCTCACAGCAATTTTCATTGATGCACCTCATCGTCTTGTCGCAATTGATACAAGTGTCTGCATCCACCTTGTGGCAGGCGTAACACTTATCCAAGTCATCGAACGGGGTTTCGTCTAGGTCGTCATAAAGGGTTCTGAAGTAAACGCATCCAGAGTCCAAGTTCATAAACCGAACCTCATCCCTCAACAGATGTGCAAATTTTTCAGCACAGTTCGGGCCGGGGATCTGCAGTCGCTTGAACTTGTTCCCGTCGACACCGAGGAGGGTGTGCACCATGTTAAACACTTCATCTTTCATGAATTGAGTGTCACCCCTCTTGTAACACCGCAGTGGGTCCATGGATATCGTCTCTAGCACCAACAAGTGCCCCAGCACTGCCAGTCCCCTCCCCGTGATAGCCCCGCCCATGATGGGGAGTTTGAGGTGCTTTACGTGGACGCCAACGAGGCACAACACTGCTGCAATGCAGACGTCGTCAATCTTTGATGCAAGCTTCATGTCTTCTGTGAAGTCAAGCGTTTCCCAATCTTTTTCGACTAAATCACCAGTCTCTTTATCGCCTCCTAAGATTGCAAATGCTTTTGTCCCCGCCCCCAGTCTTAGCATGGTCCCCTGCTCGGCAATACGTGATAGGGTAGCCTGCGTCGAACCCATCATAACGGCTGTAAATGCTGCAGCAGCGAACGTTGCCCTGTTCATTGGCGGTAGGTATGAAGCGATGTGGACGAAGGACTTGTTCGGGATGTCCTTGATGGCGGCCCTTAGCCTTAGGGGGGCAGGGGGGGACCGTCCTCCTCCCTGCTCCTCTGGCTTCTGGCGCTTCAGTGGGGGGGACGACATCTTCGGCATTTTTGAGGAGATATCACTTATGCCAATAATTATCTTCTGTGAGGGCTAACTAAGTAAACCCAGCCGTTTCAGGTGTCTACATACGGCCTGTGTATCATGGGTAGGTAACGTACGTATGTACCTACCACACCCTACATATCTACGCTAGGTACCTGAATGCGAAGTGTGTGCATGGATGGGGGATTACATTTGTACGCCGCGAACAGGCTTACATAGAATGCCCCCCCATCTACTATCAGTCCATTCTCGCTCCGTGTTCTAAAGTGCTGTCCCCGCCCCATCAACTCGCATTCCACTGCAGACAACAGTCCCCACAATGTCTGTTGATCAGCTCGCGTTCCTGAGAGATGAAGCTGACCCTTTGTTGAAGACAGGGGGGCTGTTGAGGTTCATGCCGGACAAAAGTTGGGCGAGACATTGTGCAGCCCAACTGTTGTACCAACCGAAGTTGAGCATTGGTCGAATTTATGGGTCGCTTGTAGGCGAAGATATGGTGTGGTATGAACCAGCAGACTGGGAGGCCGATGATCTCAGTGTCACGTTGATCGATTCTGGTGGTAATCATCTCGCCGACACAACATGGCAAGGGTGGGTGTTCCGTTCTTGGTCCTGGGGACCCATAACTCTCAAACAGTACCTTCGTCAATACAGTTACAAAGCTGCAAAGCATCTCAAATTGAGAGCTAAGGACCTGATCAATCGTCGGCCGGGGTATATCCTCTCCAATTTTGTGCCGGATTGGTGCAGTCACACGTATCACTTCCCTGACTGGTACCATAGAGACGAAGTAAGC
Source organism: Thalassiosira pacifica (assembly GCA_036939875.1). Classification (NCBI taxonomy): domain Eukaryota; phylum Bacillariophyta; class Thalassiosirophyceae; order Thalassiosirales; family Thalassiosiraceae; genus Thalassiosira; species Thalassiosira pacifica. Next base: position 8,188 of record JALLOZ010000045.1, read on the forward strand.
TTTGCCCAGTTCACCCCTGTGGTCGATGAGACAGTGGGGCTTCTGAGGTTTGTAGATGTGTGCAAGGCGTACATTACATGGGCTGATGGCACCATGGAGCGTATATTTGACGATGAGAGGCAGCAGGCAATGATCCTCCAGATGGCTATTGAATATTGCAACAAGAACTATTTCAGAGCACAGCAGCTCGGGATTTATTACAACCTCATTCCCGAGTTACTTTATGGCAGTCGGGAGAAGGCGAATCATATGTATTATGTTATTAAAAACATCCGCCAAGAAGCAAAGGTGTACAATGCAACAAAGAAGGGTGAGAGCAGCAAGAATGTAATCTAACTTGATGATGTTTACTTGTCTTTGTTGTTGTGTATAGTGAATCGATGATCGAAAAGTTAGTCTCTCTACTTCAGACTTATTAAAAATTAGCCCCTAGCGGATTAACTTGAATTCACCAGCGAGTTTACTTAACTTAGCTTAAACGGAAATTTCCGGAGAGCAGTCATGCGCGTGTTTGCTTGTCTTAGATAGAAGGTTTGAAACAACTTATTTAGTTCCTTTTTCCCTTCTTGTTTGGACCCTCCCCTACATGTTCCTTGGTACAGGCAAGGAGCTTCACCAGTTTTTCATTCGCCTCCCTCAACTGGGTATTATCGTTCCTCAACTGCAAATTCTCGTTTGCCAAGACAGGGAGTGCCTCAAATCCTACCATCCTTAGGCAACACAAGCAATTGGACCAGCCATCTGTACTTACCCTCTTGTATCGGCAAGATCTACAAAGGGTGTGGTCACAATCACTGCAGGTCTCAACATTGCTCCCTAACCCTATTGAGTTGATTTCACACACAGAACACCGCTCATATTCATCAACTGGTAGTTTGTCGGCCCTCTCGATGAAGAAGTTCATCTCTCGCATGGCTGCCGAGAGATCAAGCACACCATTGTTTCTGTGGCGGTCCAAAACATAAATGGATGCCATTAATGTTCGAGTCTTTACTTTGAAGATCTGTATGAATCTAGCGAAGAGGAGTTGGAATGTGTTGATTAATCTCTTAATATCATTTGAATCTGTTGTTCTTTTGAGGGTGAATGGATCCTGATTTCTGCATACCAACCAGCCTTACTCATCTAGAGATAATTCTTCCACTATATCAGTATGCCCCGCTCTCACAAGCCTCACTGCATGGACTCCTTCAAAATAACCCCCCCTGGAAGTAACAACAGCACGGCCACATGCACGAAGTCTGAAATCGTCCGCTGATATATTCGCATCCCACTGGACTGGCTGGCGGTTTTGGACGCAACCAATGTATAGAAACTCATACTCATTAATATGAATTGAGTTCATACTTCCAAAGGCGCAGCTGAGCCGGTGGGCCAGCAATCCCCTGCCCTGTTCAGTAAAAAGAAGAGGGACAAAATCGTTCCGACTAACATAGAGAGCCTTGGCTCCAGTCTCACCGCCAAACATTAGCCAGCCGTCCTTCCCAACTGCTCGCCAGCAAGCAATGAAATGGGGACAACGGCCGCCGGTTTCGGTCACATGCTCCACACAAAGAATGGCTTGAGTGGGAGGATTGGCTTGTGCGAGTGCATCCAAAAACTGCTGCCTCCCATCCACACTCCAATGGAATGCCTGTGCCGGGCTCTCACCTTCCTCAATCGTTTGGTCCCCACTCTCGTGTTCGTGTTCCTGGCTCGCAATTACTTCACCCGCCCTCCCCAACCAATGTTCAAACTCTATCATACAGTGCGCCACATTCTGCACATCCACCAATCCAAAATTCACGTTGGTCCATGACTCAGCAGAGCCCTCAGATAAAATCGGTCGATCATGATCGAGTACCCCATTAAGAATTGCAATATTGAAACCGTTTGTAGCTGTGGGGAGCTGTAACATATTACAGACGCAGCACGCTCCACAAAATTCCAACCTCCATTGTAAAAGCAGAGCATGAATGGCGGCCCATCCCATTCAACTGATTTTGCCGAGCCTCCTTCTCCTTCGTAGTTAACAGTGTAATCAGCAGCATGATTAGGCTTGGATTTGTTTTTGGCATGGTGCCTAGTTTCGAATCGCGTTGATGGTGCTCTTTTGCTTCTGTAATAATAAGTAATAATGGCCTCTAGTACTTTTAAGGGCTATCTACGGTGATAGACCTATGGTATCTAGAGGTACGTAGTAAACTCTCTGTGGCCTTGGGGTGCAATCTTAGTCACACAGGGATCAAAACTAAAACCTCATAGTCTTACCCACGACCTAAAATAATACATCTTGCCTTCTATGTATCCAATGTTAAAAATGTCCGTCTTGGGGACTCTTAAACCTCACCATAAATCGCTAGCAGACATCACAAAAGGGCTGTTTGGTAAGTATCCAGTAATGGTTATATTCGAAGGCAATGTCTCCGCTGAAAACTCAAGTCCCCCCGGGGGATGAAGGCGCATCTCCCCGGGGGGACACTGGGTGAGACGGAAAGTTAAGGGGACATCAAGAGTAGGCTTATCTAGGTACAATACTGTACATGGCCACTTCTTCATCTTTAACACTCATACATCTGTATCTAGGAAGGCTACTTACAGCAGGACGCTAGGTTATGTTTATGCCCAACTTTTGGCCTTCGGCGTGACTCTATTCGACGGTCACGTCTACGGGCGACGCAACAATCGCGTCCGCGACCTTGACGACCGCGGAACTAAGCAATTCTGGCGCTAGAACGAGCGCCACCCTTCGAAGTTGACCCACATCCTTTGAAAGTGCAGAGGAAACGAATTGGACTAGTTGACAAGCTCCCCGCGGTGGGCCAAGATGGTGAAGAGAAGCACCACGGCTTTATATGACTTTTTCAAAAGCAATGTCAATGACAAAGGAAGGCTCGTGCACGGCACTTTTCCAAGAGCTGTGAAAGAATTTGGTTGATGTGAAACCAAATCATCACTTGTCACGGCATGGCATGAACTCCGCGAATCCATCCTATGTGACATTGGTATTGATCGTGCTGCGGTTCGCAGGGAAGAGCTTCAAAATAACAACCGGATACTACGATATATTTTGGATGGTAGGTTTGACATTGATGGCAACATCATTCGAGGAGTCATTCCTGCAGCTTCTGAATGTTTCAACACATCACCGCAGAAGATTCTTGATGTTTGGAAATATTACCGGAAAAATAACTTCTCTGAAGGGGTCATGAAGGACACTGTACCAAGAACAATACCATCGCAACCACATGAACAATTACCGAATTTGGGCGGATCAAAAATACCGCCATACAACTTACGTCGTAGAACGAAATTGACGACAGACAGTGACAAAAAACACATCCTCTCCCAGCTACACCCAGATTTTTTGTCAAACAACCCTCACCTACAAGAATCGCTGAAATCAATATGTCAGGACCTATTTGGCAATGGGAGCCACCATCCTTCCATGTCTCAGCGCCAATTCTCCATACAATCGAAAGAATATCATTATAAACACGAAAAGACAACCAGTTTTGCGGCAATACTTTGGGGCAGATGACACCATGAATTCTCCCAACATAATTAGTTTCAATACAAAGACAGGTGTTGTACGCCAAAAAGTGAGTAGAAACACATATGGTGTTGGGAGTGGATCAAGAACAATAGGTATACCATCATGGTAAGAATTGTTTTGTGTTTTTATCTCCCATTTTATTTCATCCACCCTATTTTAACCTTTTCACTTGTTTCTTTTATCGCAGTCATTTTTCAACAAGAGAGTACAATAACGAGATGAGCATGTTGGTACAGCAATAGAAAATTTTCTAAGTGCCAATGTAAGTGACATCACATTGGAAAAGCTCACACACATGGTGGCTCTTGCGTATTATGATAAAATGAATTTAGAGAAAAACAAGAAACAATTGTCATGGCACTGTGATCAGCGATATTGCAAACAAGGCACCTTCATGGACTCACAAAATTCCCAAATTGAAAACACAGCTACTTGCATACTCACTGTCGGAGAGACTAGGGTTCTACAGTTCAGATGTGTACGTGATAGTTCATCTGGTCCTGTGCCAATCAACTCAGCTGGCTCAACACACTCCTTCCATCTGTCACATGGAAGTTTGTTCGTCTTGCACCCAGCTGATGAAAGGAAAGAATGGAGACTTGAGCTAGATGATGGGGACTTGACATATTTCCAGCATGGTAATGTAACTTTTGGGAAGGACGGTTTGAGCATTGGCTTGGTATTTCGAGCGACCTCACGTACCATCAAGGTATGGAAGGAAACGGGTATGCTTGCACTCTCTGATACTCAGCTAAATGCTGACGTGTTTAAGGACCACATCAATAAATTGAACCGATACATGGAAAGTTTGGAGATAGTGGAAAATGATAATAAGTTGAAAGAATTGATTCTTAAGGTAATAGAAAAGCATTTCAATTAATCATGCATTTCATTTGTAACTGATCAGATATTAATTACATAGACTCTCTAGCACAGTACACCCACTTCTAGTCTGTCACATCAGTTTCAGCGAGCGAATTCTTCCCTTCGTGTGCTCGCAATGTTATATTGTTTTTTGTCCACTATACTCTTCATCCAAGCCCTCTCTGCCTCCTTCATTGTTTTTATGAATTGGTCGTTTGCATCATCAACCGTGCTTGCCAACATGTCTAGTTTTTCCAGGATATCTGCTCTTGCGGCTGGTTCGTCTTCAGACCTATCATTCAATGCCCATATGTTGGATGACCGGCCGGTCTTTGCTCCAGATGATACCAAGTTATAGTCGAACGTGATCTGAATGGTCACATCGGTCGGATGTTCACTGCATAAGCTGCCTCGTAGCCATTGCATCTTTTTGCGGTCACCTTGCATGGCATGTCTTTGTTCACTGAACAATATATCCCTCTCTTCGCTGTCCTTGTATGTAGATGCGCGTCCACCACCATGCAGCAATCTCTCGCTGAACAGTATAATTTCATCCCTGCTGGCAGAGATCACTTGGGATGTAGATTTTGGTATGACATCATAGATTCTGTGCTCCACTGCACCTGCTTTGATGTCCCAGTTGATACGGTGTGACCTTTTGACATATATAACTTCGTATCCTGACGTCCTGACCCCCGTGCTGAAGTGGTATGATAACAATGATTCTATATCCACGCCCGTCCATGTGCAAACTCTGGTCTATTTCAGGGTCTCCGCCCCTGGCAAGAAGATTGCAGTAGGTCAGACAGAGCAGATCATGATTCAATGGGTTGACGCTCCTCCCGCTACGAGAGTGGTCCGTCTGGTTTTCTGTTTTCATGGCTTCGACATTGCTGGTGATTTCCAAGAAATCCCGTTGACGTTGTTTTGCGGCCATCTGTGCGAGGGATACTGATGACATCACACGATTGACCACTGGTGTGGCGACAAGGTCTGATATGCTTATCATGAATGCTGAGCATAGCATATACATTGATGTTGTTAACCAGGTGGTTGATAGATTATGGCTGCCAATGGTTGACTTTGCCTGCTACATAAATGTGTTTGTCATTGCTCGCACTGAGGAGCAACGGCGATATTTATCGCCGCATGAATCGCTAAGATATATCGCAGATAGTATCGCCAAGATACTATCTGATGGTCGCACTGGTACTCGACTTGGGAGCCCAGTATCCCAATGTCTAGCACACCCTTGCAGTGGGCATCATCTTTGTGATGAAACCTGTTGCTCTGTTCTTGAGTTGTGCTAGCCTCTTCTTGGAGGTTAGGTACACCGGCCGCATCGTCTTGTGGTGGATTGATGGATGGTGCTTGGTTGGGTAGTCTCCTAGGTTGTTGGAGCCCGCTCGCCAGTAGGTGCGAAATTGTTTTTGTGTCATTCGACACCGGAGCCAATGAAATCTCATGTCCACCGCCTTTGTTCGTTTCGGTTGCATGGTTTTCGTGATGACTCCGAGGGCAGTCGTGTTGTCAACTTGGATTGGCGTTGGTGGTTGCTTGTGTCCCATTTCTTCGAGGAGATGGCGCATTGGGATGGCTTCTCGTGAGTTGATGAAGAGTGCGCCGAGTTCGGCCTCTGCCGCCGATGACATGACTGCTTTGATAATTTGAGAAATTGTTAGTACTGCGCCGTTGTTGGCGGGGAATTCAGTGTTCTCTGAGCAAAAAAAATGGCCGCCAGCACGGCTTCGTGCTTGGGTCTCCGAGTGGTAGGATGCATCACTGTGAACAGCCAGTACCATGTTGCTTGCGCGATACGTTATCACGGCGTCTGAGTTCGACGCTGCGTAATCGAGAAAATGTCAGACCTTTTCCATTGTTTGTTGGGTTGGATTGGCCTGTTGGGATGCGAGGGATCCTAGCGCGCACAGCATGGTGCAGTCGACGGCTCGGGCGTAGTAGAGGAATACGCCAACGACTTCCTGGACGAAAGTCTTTTCGAGTTTGGAGAGAGGTGCTGAGGTATCTTCGTCCTCCGCGTATTGTTGCTTGGCACCGTATTTCCGTTCGATGTGTGGGTACGGTTTGTCCTGCTGTTTCCTGGGAATCACGTGTTTGAATCGTTTGCACGCTTTTTCGCAGTATCCCGGCATTGAGACATGGATGTACCAATGTACGTAGTCCCACTCTAATGTTAGACCGATGTATCGTTCGCCCTCCCATTCGTGCGATGTTTCGTAATGGGTGTTCAGGGTTTGGAGGAGGTGCTCTGCATGTTGCTATCCGACGTACTTGACGCCGAAATCATCTACACATAGAGCGAACGAGATTAGCCGCCAATTGTGCTTCCAGAATCCTGGGGTGATCTTGCTCTGGCGATATCCCTGGGCGTTCAAACGCTTTTCGAGTAGCTCCTGGGCAATGATTCCTGCTTGGGGAAGTCCGTACATTCCCTTTTGGACACGAACGTAGACGTAGCCGTCAGCGGTGGCCTTGTCGTTGAGTTTGTAGTGGGCGATGACGTCGTCGGGCATGTCGGAGATCTTGAGTCGCATGAATTCGGGTCGGTCCATCGGTGTGTTGAGGTAAAAGTTTTTGATGTCGATGGTCATGAATTTCGCATTCTTGGTGGAGATCACGCTGTTGAGGAGAAGCTTCACAGTGAGCATGTCGGCGGTGGGTGTTCCGCAGTCGCCTGCGAAGTTGATGCGGTTGCCGCCTACTGTGAGTCGGATTCGGTGGGGGTCCTCCTTTTCTGGTCGGAAGTTGGCGCAGATTCGGCCGTAAGTTACGTCGCGCCGTCGGTCGTTGGGGATCTCCTCCTTGGTGATGAATATGATGGTGTCGGTGCCGTCCACGACACCTGGTAGTCCTTGCGCCAGTCGTCCAATTTCCTTGCCGTAGGCTGGTTTCCAGACGATTCGATACTTGGGGTTCGCGACCAGATGCCGGTACTCCATGAGTTCGCCGCTGTCTTCGTTTAAAACCGCCGATAGGACCTCAGGAGCAAATTTCCTTCGTGCCGCTTGGGTTGCCGTGAACTATTGTGGATGGATGTTGATCATGCGAAGCATTGTCTCTTGCGTGACGGTTCGCATCTGTGATTGGCTGCGGGTGTTTTGTGCTGGTGTGGTATCGTCGTACTCGACTTGTAGTTCTGGCACAGTGTCCACCCTTGGAGATGGCGTGGCTTGGGTGGTTCGTCGGTTGACCACCCTTGGTGATGGCGTAGGTTCGTCCTCGTCGTCGTCGCTCTCGCTATCGGAGTCGTAGCGTGTCATGAGTTTGGGTGGCTCCTCCTCGGCTGCCTTCTCGGGGTCCATCCTTGGAGCTTCCGCTGCCGCTTTGAAGATTTGTTGAAGGCGTCAAAGATCCGCGAGCTTGGCGTGGATGATGTTTGACGAGTTGTACTTGTCTTGGAGGACTGTGGCCAGGTTCGTTGTCGCTGCTACGATTGCATCGGCTGGTGTTACTGTTGGATTTGTGATGTACTTGTGCTTGAAAAACATACGCCCATATATCCTCGTGGCGCGCGTGTCTTTGGACCATACCTTCCAGCATCGATAGTGCTCGGGAGACGTTCCTAACACCCACCCCTTGGTGCAGTGTTGGGCAAACGTCCTCCGCCTATGTGGCTTGTCGTGTACCAGCGCCTCCATGCCGATGGGGACGAATGGCATCGCGTTGTAGTCGTGATGGCCGTAGAGGTGGGCGAACGTTGAGATCTTGGGATTGGCGTTCGATTGTGATAGGAGATTGAGTTGGAGCTCCATCTGTGGTATGGTTTGGCACCATAGATGGAGGGTAAAGCTTTTTGCTGTGCCGCTCAAGGCTCCAACAAAATGATCCTTCCACGTTTGGATCGCCTTCTCGGCGACGTTGCGTCGATGATCGTTGGGGGGTGCAAGTTGGTAGTCCATCCCTGATTCCTTGATGGACTTCTTGTACGCTGCCGATGCCTCGTTGTCCAGTACTTGTCGCTTGGGAATGATATTGCATGCCCTCATGCGTTCGAGGGCCCGATTCCTCACCAATATCATCTCGCCCTCCGTTTTGTTCTTGGTGGGCTCAACCCAAATTGAGTTGCTGTCAACACGGTACGCGATCATCTGGTACCTGTTCCCGCGGCTGGAGAGGTGCGGAAACTTCCCTGTTTGGTCGGTGTACAACGTGTCGTGCGTGTCGTACATCTTGACCATGATGTCGTTCTCCTTTGGTAATGGGGTCTCGCGGCCTGGCTGGGGAACTGCATCTTTGGTTGTCTCCTTTCGTTTGGTGGATCTTACGCCTTGTCGTTGTCCACGCATGTGACCTTGTTGCGTCTCTTCGGACTCTGGGAAGTGCTTGTGGACGTTCTTGACGTTGATTAGGGGCCATGTGCTGTAGCTTCCATTTCGTACTGCCTTGAGCCACGTTGCCTTGGTGGGGAATCCCGCGGCGGCGTGGAGGTATCGCACTGCCTCTGCGATACTTGGCAGTTCGTACACATTGTCGATCAACTCATGTTCACGTTCGATGGATGCTCTCAGGTGCTCGCGTACGAGTGTCGATGATGGGACCTTGTACTTCTTGAGCCGTGACTTTTGTCCGCATGGTGAGTCGAGGAGGAGTGTGTCCGTTGCTTCATTGACAACAATTTGTTTCAACGGTACTCGCCATAGGCCTGATCGGGAGCATCTCCATCCTCGAAGGACGGCTTCCTCCTTGATTACGATTGGGGCGTCGTAAAAGTTGACTTCGTCGCCGTCGTAGACTGCTGTATAACCTGCGTCAGCGAACTTGCTCGTGCTGAGTAGAGTTTGTTCGAGTCCAGGGACGATATCGACTTGATCTACAGGCTTGTGCACGTCGAGTTGGAGCTTGGCGACAGCAGTTGCTGTTGCCGTGTCACCCAATGGCATGGTGAAAACCTTGTTGGACACTTCATTGGTTTCGTCGAAAGGATCCTCTGGTGTGCCGGCGATGGACGTGGCGCCGGTGTCATTGATTGCTGATGGAATTGTGCCATCCCTGATTCCATCCTTTATTTGCGTTACAGTGAGGCCTTCTTTCCATATCTTTCTCTCTTTCCGTCGTTTGTGCCTTTTGTTATTTTCTCATTGTTTTCTTCGATCCCGTAGGCGTATCATCTGATCGGTGCGCCACGTTCTGCCATCGGTCTCCCTGTGAATTGGGGAGTCGGAAGCGTACCCTTCGCTTCGTCTTTGATTCCTTCTCGTCCGGTTGCTCTGTTCGGACTGCATGCTCTTGTGCCTCAACTTGACTAGTAAGTGGGGTCCAGTAGTTTAATGATTGTAACGAATGGTGCTCATAATGTTTTACTTTATTTGCCTTTAACCATTTATTAACGTTCACTCTACTACTGATGGACCCCGTCCCATCCTATTTGTTGTCGCCGTAGTCGCTGGGGCGATTTCCCTCGTTCTTCTTCAAGGACCAGCACTGGTCATCCTCATGGTACTGCTTGTCCTTCTTGCAGTTGTTGCAGAAGCGGGGAGGGCCATTGTAGCGAGGTCCCATGCCGAACCATTTGCTGCCCTTTCCACCCCTGCGAGTTCCGTTCCTCCCATCGTTGACTTCAGTGGGGGGAGGCTTGAGCTGCTGCTGGGTTCCCACGCCCTTCAACATCTCCATGAACTGCTTCTGTTGGTCCGCCATCGCCTTCAGGTGGGCCTTCTGCTGATCATCGATACGCTGCACGAGCGTGCTCTCCCTGGTCGCCGCCGCGGCGGCATACTCCTTCGATTCTTCGAGCGCCCCTTCGAGGCTGTTGGTGTACTCGATCATGGTGTCTTGTTCGAGGGGGCTCATGGGATTGGTGGAGATGCTGCGGGGGGGCTTGGACACGATGGTTCCATCACTGGGGGATGGAGGCTGGGACGTGTGGTCGTAGAGGCGGGTGCGCGTGCTGACAGAGTTGGCACTTTCGAAGCCGCCCTCTCTGGCGGTTTCTTCCAGCTCGTAGGTCTTCTTGGACTTGTACAGCTTGAAGAAGTAGATCTTGACCGCGGCCCACGTCTTGTCTGCTGCGGCCTTGTTCTCCCACACGCCCATCTCGGATTCCTTGAACATCTTGGAGGCATACATTTGTTCGACGAAGATCTGGATCTTGTCTCCATCCGCGGCCGCAACGGTGAGTTTCCTGCAGTCAGCTTGGCGGATGTCAAGTTCCTTGGCAAAGGTGCTGATATGCATGATGGTGTGGTTCCACTCCATGTAGAACGCGTCCTTGACCCTCTTCTTCTCCAGGGTCGTGACCATGCACCATTCGTCGCTGATGTGTGTGATCATCGTTTTGATGGTCTGGCGGGCAAATCCGACGTACCTCTCGTGGAGGGTTGCGATGTACTGGCGGTCGACGGATGCGACGATCTTCTCGACGCCGATTTTGTCGACTGTCTTCTGTTTCCAGTAGCATTGTTGGGACTCACTGTGGTTGGCCATGGCGGTCTCACGGGCGGTGATGGTCATTCCGTTGGTGAGGCCGGGGGCGACGGTGTTGGGTCTTGCTTGACGGGCCACCGTTGCG
>JALLOZ010000046.1:0-19000 GCA_036939875.1 Thalassiosira pacifica
CAAGGCAGTGTCCAGTAACCTTCCATTGGGGTCCAATGGCCACGGGTAGCATGTCATACAAGACTTTAAGTTTGTTCACGTGTATCTGATTATGACCACACAATGACATCTCAGCTTGTTGATGAAACACTGATGCTAAATCATCCCGTCCTTCGACGTTCTGATTGTTTGAGAACAATAAAGCATGCGGAAAAGTGCTCACTAGCCACGTCAGACCCTTTATTTTTTCATTCAATGTCTTCCTCATATTGTCTGCTGTATTATTTCCAACCAAGAGCTTCACAGCAAGTGCCATGTCAGTGCTGTTGAAATTGGATTGAATTTCACTCAAGCTTGCCAGACACGACTGCAAATCCTTCTTGTGCGACAAACAGCAGTTGCTTGTTTGAAGCAATGCGGTGCTTTGTTCCAGGGCGGAAGACGATGTACGTTTCAAGGTGCCTGCGTCATTAATCAACGTTTGAAGTCGGAGCTCTTCCGCCGTTGTTTCCATGAAAGATGAACTTATTGCTGCACTATCATCTATTTCGCGAGGACATAATGACAATAATGCATTGGCATCAGACAGATCTCCTTCAAAGTTGGACGACCCCAAGCGTTCGAAGAAACACTGAAACAGCATCATCCAAAACACTCTTCGTGTGAGTAGTAACGACGAGCCTAGCATATTCTTGTCCGCTTCTGTGTCGAGTATGCGAATCAACACAGCCGTCCCATCAGTGCCTGACTCGAGTATTTGTTTTTCACTAATGAATGGCTGACCACTATCAGTGCTAATTGAGCACAACGCCTTGTCTCTTAATGCTTTCAGATAGGGCGAAAGTGGTGGAGAAGTGTTGTTGTCGACTTTGATTTCTTCCCCTTCCTTATTATTCGCCATCAGCAAGAATTCTTGACCTTCTACAATCAACGGCGCCAATACCGAACGGATCAATCGTACCATTTCCGCATATACTTCACCATCCATTTGGGAATTGGGGGTGTTGGGATGATGTGCCTTCCATGCTGAATAGTGATCAGTCATAGTAGCGATTCCACGTTGTAAGTTGAGTCGCCAGGTAAAGACACAAATCCATAGATTGATCACTTCCACTGATGGGTTGAGTATAATGCCCTTGGGACGTGTTTCGGGGGCTATCCTGAGTTGGTTGCATCGCTCTTGTAGTGTGAGTGTGTTTGAATGCACAATTCTATGGACTGTGTTGGTCCATTGTACCACACTTTGTCGAATGTCGTCTATTTTTTGATATTCCTTGGGGAAAGACACGACAAAATTGTGTTTCACATCCTGCTGTTCCTCCAGCAGATCAGTGATTCCTTGGATCTCCACCATTTCACTGCTGCCCTGCTGAAGTGAAGTTGCAGCATCTGTAGTAGGATGATCCCCCCCAAAATAATACCCATGCAATCCAAGTATTGTAACCACAGAATGATATCTCTTCATCCACTCCATGCCTCTCCTGTGCTGTTCGCGGACCCAAGGCCCAGTCTTGGGACAAATGATTTTTTCATCTGCAACTACAAAGGCCTTAATTTGATCCTCAATGTATTGATTGGGTTTCAACCTTCGACACGCGTGCTTTCGGCAATCAGATTGGACGTTTATAATAGTCGATAGTTTCCGGTGGAGGGCTTCGACTTGGTGAAATGTAAGTTGAGGTTTGCCACCATTGGCAGTGGACGAAGCCATTGCCATTATTTGCACTGCCTCTGCATTCCAATCTATCAATTCCTCCCTCACAAACAACTTTTCTTCCACAACGGATAATACGGGCAAACGTGTGAGCTCGCCCAGCGTGGCCGTTACCCCCTCCTTGCTGCGTAGGAATACTGCATCAGCATCTTGGGGGGCATGGTTGTTATTTACGTTGATTTCGCCATTACTATTTAACATAGTGCTGCTACTTCTTTGAAGTCTTGCAGCGGCATTTCCAATAATATGATTATAAGAATAGCAGTTGGAGGAGAGCAATGTGATAGAATCTTTGGTATTAGCTGCGAGTATGACAGATGGATTCGTTGGTGCCACATTCCCATCCAGCTTGAGCGAACAACTATCAAATGGTGGAGTAGGAAGCTGGGGTAGTGTGACATATTGCTCAATAATATCCTTTGAATATTTAGGGGAGAAGAAGATCCACAAAGTCAGATGAACAGATATCCACATAAATTAGTGTCAAAACTTCCATAGCGCAACTTTTCACAGCCAAAATGACACTGACAAAAACAAATAATCTTACCTGGACAAACGATGTCCTTTCACGAACAGTCTTGGCCTGGTTCAAATCGAGTACCCATTGTCTAACTGTGATGCCATCATCAATAACCAAACGTGTGAGAGATGATGGCACGGTTTGACCCAAAGAATCAACTGCATGTCTTCCCAAAGGGTCAAAATTGCGCATCAGATTATCATCTATGACCACCGATGATGGACCAGGTGATGCTTCGTGTTCTTGAGACGCTGCAGTGACATTAGACAGTCATCCTCATTGTTATCGACACCACCAATGTTTTTTATTCTGGCAACAGGGCTTCCTACATGTGGCACAACAGGCTGTGCACAGGCCTTGATGGCACTCTAAGCCTCCATCTCAAAGAGTCGTGCGCGATTGATCTTTGCTTCCAACTTTGGCATCCATGAGGATAATTCTACCGATGCAAGATTTGATCTTTCGGAGGAATGCAACTGCGCCTCAGCCTCTTCGAATGAATAGACCTGTTTCGATGTCCCGTTTATCATGTCTCCGGTTTTATTCAACCAATCGGTGAGAGGGATCCATAGTTTTTCAAACAAACTCGAGAGAATGTGTGTCATTGTGGAAGTCATCAACACTTCCTGCTCTTCTTGTTTCCCTGACTTGGACATTGTTGGTGTAGACTGGGGTTTCTTCTTATTTAGCAATAGCCGGTTAATCAACTTTCCCAACACCACATTGGAGACCAGGGCCTTGGACACCATTGTGCCAAAAGCACCATCATCAATCGCCCTTCCATTATTGCTTGCACTATTGGTACTACTTGTGCTGGACCGTCTTCTCTTTCTCCTTCTTCCCCTTTTAGCTCCCTTTTGCTGCTTTGTAATTGCGCTCCTGTTGCTGGGATCAGATGCGAGCATTCCATTGAGAAATTTGGCACCGTTAATGAGAAATGAGAGTAGGATTTCCTTTGAAATTTTCGTCGTGGGTATTACTTTTGCTGTTGTTTGCTCCTCTTTTGTGTCAATTTCGCCTAAGACGTCCAACATGACCGATTCGCCCAACAGCCACTCGCATACTTTTTCAGCTTCCTTCATGCAGGTACATAAATGCTTGACATAAGCTGTGTCTGCTAGTGGCCCAGGACCAACCTCACCTCCTCCCTCGTTATCTTCGTCTTCTTCCTCCTTCTCATCATCGTCATGAGGCGAAAGACGTGTGGCAAGATACTGCTGCATGGCAAGTAGCTTTTTGTATTCAAACATCCTCTTTTGCCGCTTGAAACCTACATCATTATGAACATCTCCATTGTTAGAAGTCCAATCACCCTTGCTAATTTCAGTTAGGTGTTTGGCATCATCTTGAAGATCTGTGCTAGGCGACAATGAAGAATCCAGACTTCCTTTCTCGCCATCCTCTAACAACAAGTCATCCTTCCAACAAAGCAACTCCAAAGTCCTCTTAGTCCAAGCCCTGACCAAAGCCCTAACAATTTTTGGGGATAGTGACATGGTATACGTCACCTCTGAATCATCACCAAGAAAGTGGACCACAAACTGTTGGTTGGAGGTGTTATACGAAAGGATTTCAGCATCGTACCAGTCGATATCATCCTCTTCTTCCTCCTGGCTGCTATTGCTTTCATCATCCGAATGTTTATCATTTTCATCAGCATCAGCTTCGCTATCACTGCTGCTGTCGCTCAAATTTCCCCCTTTAAAGTGTCTTCTCTTTTGCTGTTGTTGTTGTTGTTGCTGTTGTTGTTGCTGTTGTTGTTGTTGTTTTCGTTCTTTCATTTGCTGCAGTTGATTAAGTGGAATGTCATCAACATCAGAATCGGGAGATTGCGCCCTTGAACCTCTTTTATTGGGGGCATTGGCTTTTGCTGTTGCAGTTGCTGCGGCTATAGCCATAGCTGCTACCAAGTTAACATTTACTGGAGCAGCTGCAGGTGGAGCTCGAGCAACAGGAGGCTGAAGTGCTGAGATGGATACCGGATTAGTAAGATTCCGTCCAATAACAGCTGGTGGCAATGGAGCAGCAACCATCCCAGGATGCAAAGCGACATTGTTATTGATAGGCTGCCGTGATGATCCCCCTACACTACCAATCCCAACAGTTGTTCGAAGTGGCAATGAAGCAGTTGTTGTTGTTGTTGTGACGGCGACCACTCTCTCAAACGTGACCACCATGGGTCTCGGAGTAGCCTTTAACAAACCAATGGCTCTGTGAAAACTATCCCTCCCGTTGATCGGAGAAAAATCTCTACCGTTAATGCCCACGATGCGATCATTGCGTTGAATCAATGCAGCGTTGGGTGCGGTAGGAGAAACATCCTTGACGGTGATGTGGGTGTTGTTGATGAGCATTAGGGATAGGCCTAAGGAGGGTGTGGTGTAGAGTAAGGGAAACTTTTGTAGTTGTTTTTGTGTCTGTAGTGGTGGTGGTGGTTGTTTTTGTTGTTGCTGTTGCTGTTGTTGTTGTTGGATGTACTGCATTTGTTGCTGATGTGTGATTTGCTGCAGTTGTTGAATTTCCCCTGTTGTTGTTGTTGATGCAGTTGCTGAATTTGCATACATTGTTGTCGTTGCTGTTGTTGTTGGAGGTGTTGTAGCACCGCCCCCTGCTGCAATTGTGGAAGACTGTGCACCGCAGCTGGAAGTTGCCCTGGTTGCTGAACCTGCTGTTGCATTATTTGCCCAACATGCTGTTACATTTGCCCTGCTTGCTGGATGGGAGCCGTTGCCGTTGTATTCATTCTACCCACGAGGAAGGAATCTACCACATTCTCACGGCCGTTACCATCGTCCGTTTGACCCCCTCCCCCTCTCAAATTCATGGGGTTGTCATTGATGTTAATCGATGACACTGCCTGCTTTGCTTTTTCCGCAGCTTTTGCTTTTGTTGCACCATTCTTCTTTTTTGCATCTGCATTCTTTTTGGTGCTCTTCTTCGGTCCCTCCTTTTCATCATCTCCGTTTTCGGAGGACTCGGGCTTCCAAAAGACCTCCCACCATCGTCCTACGAGGCTATTGGCCCATTTTTTATTTCTTCTGGTGACAACTGTAGCTCACTAGCACTAGATGCGCCTATTTCCATCTTCTCTTCATCATGATGTGGTGGTTGATCCTGCTGCTGCATTTGATGTAGCTGTGACTTTGGCTCGCTGACATTTTGTACTGGAGCTTCTATGTCCATCTTCTCTTCATTTTGTTCTGGCTGATCCTGTGTTTCTGTTTGATGTTGATGTGGCACTAGCTGTGGCTTTTCTTGTTGGGGCGGAACTGGGGAAACACTTTCAGCACACATGAGAGCATCCGTCAAAGAGTCCCTGCTATCTTTTCCATTAGACTTTTGTTGATGTTGCTGTTGCTGTTGCTGTTGCTTCCCCTCCTCTGGGTTAGGTTTGTTGAGTAAATTTCTAGCACTATCCTCGTTGGATACCTCCAAAAGCGCATTTGGTGCAGCTGTAGCTGTAGGACGACTCACGTTATAAGCCGCGATGATCCTCTGACTATTTGATGCGGCCAAGATGGGATTGGAAGCGGTGGAAGTAGTCATCAATTGATCCACAGCAACACTACTTCCGGCGGGATTGTTATTTCCAGTACCAGTAGTTAAAGTCATCAGTTGATCCACCGTTGCTGCTGCAAGGCTGTTGACAATGATGGTGGAATTGCCATCTGCATTAGAAGCTTCCGAAGTGGGATTGTTATCTGCATTTGTAGCTATCGAAGTCATCAATTGATCCGCTGCAACTCTGTTGCCCACAGAAGTGTCAGAACTCTGATTCTCGTTTGTGCAAGGGGGGGCGCCGTTACCTTTGTCTCCCAATGCCGCCACCACCTCTGCAACTGCAAGTTGGTCGGCGGATACGTTCATCGCCTCGTCGCTCTGCTGGTGCTGGACGTCGGATTTTTCCGTAATCATCAGTTCATCACTGCCGTCTTCAGGGCTTTCGATTGACTCCCGATCCATCACTGCCGATGGTGGATTCACAACAGCAACGGCAACAGCAACGGCAGCAGTAACTCCGCTAGCTGCATCTGCATCTCCATTTGCATCTACAGTTTCAGCGTCGGCGCCGCCATCCCCCGTTCCCCCCTCTCCCGGCCCCAGGCAACTGCGCTCGTGCTCCTCGGCGGCCTCGCGCGTTTCGAACATGGCCGTGTGACATTTGTCGCATTGCCACATTTGGGTGAAGGAGCCATCGGCGGCGGTGGAGTCGTTGCTTTTGGTGGTGTCTATCATGGTGGTGGTGGATGGTTCATCGTTTTGGTTTTGTGGAATTGGGAATCGGTGGTTCGGTTTTTGTGTGTTGCAGTTGCTGGTTGCTGGATGCTGGTTGCTAGCTGTGCGTGGTTACTTTTACTTTTTGTGGACGCCGTATCTTGGGGGGGCGTACAATATCTTCGTGGGCGCCTGCCTGCAGGCTTTTGGATTTAGCGGGGCTAAGCGCCGACCCGATCGTTGATGCCCCCTACTTTTCCAAGAAATAATCATGCGTTGAGCACGCACGGCTCTTCCGTATCTACGTTACTCCTATGTTTTTGTCCGAAACGGAATATTTAGATCGGCGGGGTCTTACCCCGTCGCCCCGTGAATATATAACTAAAAACATGGAACACAAAAGGGGGGAAATCACGAAAATCTTTCCGCTCGAGCCAAAACAGCCGTGAGGCGCACTCCTGGGTTCAAATACGGGTATTACTGGTTCATTACGGGTTCAAAAGCGCCAATTCGTCCTCTCAATTCTCAATGCTGAGGTATCTCTAGAGAGGCTCT
The DNA here is from genome assembly GCA_036939875.1 of Thalassiosira pacifica. Classification (NCBI taxonomy): domain Eukaryota; phylum Bacillariophyta; class Thalassiosirophyceae; order Thalassiosirales; family Thalassiosiraceae; genus Thalassiosira; species Thalassiosira pacifica. Next base: position 6,984 of record JALLOZ010000046.1, read on the forward strand.
CAACTCTCAACACCTGAGAATATGAGACTCTGAGACTCTATGCAGTAGTAAAATTCAATGCATCCTGATGATGGAGATGCATACTTCATAGTGTCAGGAGTGATATGCAGGGCGATCTTTATAACAGAAGCATAAGTGTGCAATATTCAGTGATACTGATACTGATACTGGTACTGGTACTGTGTTATCGCTCGCATGATAATTAGTTACTTTAGAGAAGCTAAGGATCACTAAAGTTTTGTTTCCAATCCGCCATCCAAACTGGCTAAAACCACCCGGTCCCTACACAAGGAAGCGCCATATGAGATAGGTTGAGGAGGCTGCAAAAGGGTTGAGGCAGGGTTGCGGCTAGGTTGAGGCGCCAAGTTGTGGCACGCAAGGTCAACATCGGTCAACAATGACACCGACACCAAGGATATTTCCTCAAGTAAAGGTGCTCCCAAATGGGGGGGGGGACTTTCCAGCATATGAGTGTGAACTAATGCCTAGTCTTAGTGGGTCCATGACAAAGCATGTGACCTGGGACCGGGAAGTCAGGTACTCAGGAAAATGCAATCACGACCTCCGCGCTCGACTTCTGAAAAATCCTTAACGGTTAACGGCAAGGAAAATTACCACATCTTCCTCTTCGCCAACCTTCCCTTACCCATCAACCCCCAAAAGTCCAGTCTCGGCTCCTCCCCAGATGGCTTTTGTTCACCCTTATGATACGGGGTACATTGATATTGTTTGGTAGTGCTTCTTCATGTAAATCAACCAGGGTGTGTCACTACCCCTTCCTGTTTTTGAACTTAAAATGATCAAAATGCTCCGTACAATGGCAGACAGCACACTGTCAACCTTTGGGAATGCCAAATACATCATCATCTACTGCAATCAAAATTGACCCCTCTCCAGAAGAAATGAAGGCACTACATTGTCTCTACTCTTGTAGGCCGAGGGATTGGAGCATGAATGTGCTAGTGGGAAGTCCGGGGGTCCAAGCCCTTCATTTCCACAGTAAGTACACACCCATATTCTGAATCCTTGCTTAACCGCTGAGGCAAATTGAAGTGCCAATAAAATCGCAAGATTGGCCCGTTTCATCTTCTCATATGACTCGGATACCAAATGCAATTGTGCGTAATGTGCCTGCTTGGTCTCATCAGCCAGCGCGCACTTTCTAATAAGTGAGAGATGGTTCAGGCTGGGAAATGACAATGTACCACTACTCAGGTTGACAATACAGTATATCTGGAGTCACATTATCAGCCTGTACAGATCTGGTCCCCGGACCACCTAGGTTCCCCCCGTGGGGTACCCCCCAGTCTGAAGGGGCATCATTAAGGAAGAACAACTGGTGCCGGAGGTTAAGACATACACACACTGTCTTTCCTTTTGAGTGGATTTTGCCTCTGCCCAGACCTTTCTTTTGTCATTGGGAAGGCCTGTGTGAATCGGTATTTGATGAGGTGGGATAAATCCTGAGATATCAATCTTGACAGCCTGTTTCTGGTGACAACGGCACCAACCATGAAATCTCATGAGGTATAGCCCTCCCGTAGTCTCTTAAATTGCTGCTTCAATTAAGCTGACGAAAGATGATCAACTGTCTCAAACTCCTCTGTCAGCTTCAACAACAATTGGTTGTCATCACTGCATCTGGTGATCTCCGTTTTTTGTTTTTGCGGGTGCAGTTTTACACCAATGTTTGCAGATTGAAATTGTAGAAAAATCCAGCACACAATACAATGCTGATGGGGGGCACCTAAACACACCCCATTGTGTATACTATGCCCACCCACAATGAGGTTAGGTATTGCCCCGATACATCAATCATCATATTGCTTGATATTGGGCATTCTTCTGACTCTATCCATGGTTAAAGTCACCATGGTTGATGCTATCAACAACTTGATATTTGCTGAAAAAAAATCATCCCATGGTAGTAAAAGATGAAACATAGATAGGAATGGCATAGGATATTGTCTTCCTGCCATCTGTCTCTCATCTTGCATACAGCGCACTTGCTGTGGCTGGTCCATCAAACTCTGCGCATATTAATTATATCTCTACTGGCAGGGGATGTCCCCATTTTTTTTGCAGGACGGCACATTTATTTTTCACCCATCACTGGTATGTATTATCGGGAGTCCTTGGTAGAGCATTGCTAAACATCTCCAAATTGTACAATTTCAGAGCTTTCAGCATGAAAAATCAAAACTCACACACCACACAAGATTAGTGTGTTTTGAATGTACCACGGTGCATCAACCCATCAATGCAACTCAACCGGATGCAACGTGTTTTGTCTGACTCTGCACTGAGAAGCTGTGGGATTCGAACCTTTCAACAAGGGTAGTGAGTGAGATCAAAGTTTACCTTCCGGGAGTTGAATTCCGGCCGGATTTATGCTATCAACCTGTGCTACCCCTGAACACCATCAGGTATTGTTGGGGTGCCGATATGATTTGTTTAAAACAATTGAAACTAAGAGCTTTGATCAAAAGATATGTTATGTACGAGGATTACGGTTTCCTATGGGGATTTTTGGTACTCCTATTATAGGAATTAAATCTACAGCTGTGCCCATTTCAATGAAATAAAATGAAAAATGATTGGACTTTGGCATTCATCTTTGGTGAAAAGACTTAAAGGAAAGTATGTACAATCATACAATGAAAGTCCTGATTCTTAGCTTTCTACGTCTGTGCCGGGGTTTTGGTCATAATATGCTTTTTAGCTATCTATAGTTTGGCAAAGTAAGGAAGATAGATAGAATCCCAAACAAAATGGAATATTCCAATAAAGAGATACTGTGAAAACAAACCATCGGAGGCTGGTGTGCTGGTTAATTTTACAAGCTATGACCCAGGTATGGTTTGTTGACTGCCTGAGCTACCTAGTCTGAACTCAAGTTCATGTCCCTAGAATGTCAACCACCAAGGGAAAATGCCTTAACATGGCACCAGAAGTGGGTTTGGATGAGTTAGATGATTCAGTTAAATGCTCAGAGCTGCAGGAGTATTTTGACTATAACTGGGATTATCCAGATGATGATTACATTTACCAGGAGGTGCAAGATTAACAGATTAGAGATGAAAGGAAATCCAATATCATCTATTGTTGCAATGTACACTTATTTCAATCTAACCGAATGCATTGTACTTAGTGCTTCATTGACTTTTCCAATTTGGATGGATTTTCCACTGGAATGGCTGGAGCCTGATGATGAATAGAAGATCTTGTTGTCAGCAATAGGTTGATACTAATTAGTAAAGGTGATTTTGTTGTGTCCTTTGTTGTTCTAAACAAAATGTCTTTCTAGAACCCTTTTGTGGCACTGTTTTAGGGATTGCTCCACAGTACATAGTGAGTCTTTCAGATTATGGAGTGGTGTAGCGACCACTTTATAGGTACAATGTCAAGGGTTCAAACTTCTTAAGGGGAGGTAGTAGTAATCTAGACTATCCCGTTCCTAACTACACTCTTGGTTAGCCCCCTGAGAGCCCCATGCTGCATTGCCCTGTTGGAAGAGAGGTAGAATAAAAAAGTGTCAAATCTGTGTCAGCTTGCTGACAGCAAATATGGAGCTTGCCTGATATTGTCACCTATACCTTGCATGTATGATCTTGTTCCCTGAGTATGCCCCTTGGGGCCTCAGATCCTAACCTGTGCCCTGTTCCTATCTAGGGTTTAGCCCGCCATGCACTTGTATTGTTCTAACCGCTTTACTAACCAGCTTCAAGCTTCGTCCGCCTGATCCTAAATAATTTGCTGTGAACGGGATAATATAGTTGTGGCAAATGGATAAGACAAGTGCTTAGGTTGCCTTGGTAGGTGGGGGCTCTAGCTCTTGCCACACACCTTCTGGTATGTGGGAAGCTTGGAGGTGAAAGCCCCCTTGGTAGACTTGAGAGGTTGTAGCCCGTGACAGCTAACAGGCACTATCCTGCAACTTATAGGATGCTGAGGGGTGACACTAACGAGTGAAACAACACCAGGACCAGGGTGCACAGTGTGGCCAGGAGGACGCCCCTTTGTCATTGGAATGACATCATTAAGGAGGACCCCCCTGGGACCGGAAGCCAAGATACACACACATAGTACCGTTTGATGGCACAGCAGCAAAAAGATGGCAAATTACTAATTATGCCTGAACCAAGGGTATTGAAACATTTGAGGGACTTCAACGATTCACTGAAAAGGCAGGAATCGCATGCACAGTTAGATCAGTGCCATTCCTGTTTCCTCAGCAGTTTGTACAATCTCAGCTACAGCAGCAAATGCTGTAGAAAAACAACATTTGGTATCAAACAAGTACTTAGTTTACCAGACAAAATCTCCAATGAAGTGATGGGTGTTCAAAACTATGACTAGAAATTGGACCATATCAACTCCATCTTTGAAAACATTATAACCAAGGAGGTCCTTAATTTTGTTATCATGGCTTTTCAAACCAACCTCATAATCTTTCATCCTTGTAACAACTTGTATTTGATGCAAACTTGTTTTTGATCAAATCTAGCTCTCCAACATCATTACCAACTTTACTGCCACACAAAAGTATCATTACCATATTTTATGACACACAACAGCTAAAGGGTATGCTTGGAGGGTTATCAGAGGAATTGAAGGATGATGATACATAACAATAAAGGCAATTGCAGGATTATATAAGCACAGAGTTCGGATATGTACCTGATTGTGAGAAGGTCTCATGTGAGGACATAACATTATTGTTTTTGTGATGATTCTTTTAACTTTCTTTATATTACTTTGCTGAGACAAGGTGAGTTATGCCCACTGATCTCCATATTATGTAATGGTTTTTGTCATGTATTCTCATCATCTATTCTTCTTTTTATTTTACTAGTTGCAATGATATTGACTCTGATGGGGCTGGATGTGTTGATATATGTGAGGACAGCTTCCTGTAAGAAATTGTGATTTGTAATGCTAACATATTCAGATACAATAAGGATGCCCTACTAAGCTATGGTACAATGGTATCGTGTTCAAGAATAAGAAGCGAGTGAATAACTTCCTGGAATTCCAATTCCCTGCTGTAGATGACGGCAATCATGTTAAGCTTGATGCTGAAATTGAATACAAACATAGCCCCACTACCTGGGTGCTATCATAACTAACCTTTCCTTATTGGACATCATTGACGGCTTTCTGATCACATGCAAGATGATTGATATGTTATGTAGGCCCAAGGATCCTGATGACCACTTTGAGCTGTGTACCATGCCATTAACTGTTTTACTTGTTGGATTGACAGAATCCTCTCTTGCTGGTAGTAGAACATTCAAAAGTATATCAGGAAGTGTTGATATTACCATGTCAGTCTGCTCCATTGCTGCCAGTAGGTTCATATTTGTCCAATACTTGTTCGTGATATCTTATCTTACATTGCCATGTTATGAAATATGAAATACTCATACTTGATTGAATTCATATATCTTGGTGTGTTGCACAAAAAATACAGTCGCTGGACTTGCAGACCAAAAGAGTGCACGCACAGGCAATGTCCTTGAAGTTACAGGCATGACTTTTGGCCTTGCTGTCATTGCCATAGACATGTCTCTTGCTGGAGCTGCCCCAGTTGCATTTCAATAGGTTGAATTACCTGGTAGACTGGAAGGCACTGTCACTGTTAGTGTGGCATTGGTGTCAAAGGTTAGACCTATAGAGTTGCCACAGACTCTTGCAGCATTTTATTCATTAGGTGGTGAGTGTAGATAGTATGCTTTGGTTTGTAGAAAATATGAGGTTGTATGAGATTATATGAGGCAGTCAATGAATCACATGCTTGTCAAACTCAATATAATATACTTTCCTACATACAGGTATTATCACCATGGCCGGTGCTGTAGGAGAATACTTTGGCAACATTGGAGATCTTGCTGAAGGCACCCCTGGGACAATCTACCTTTCCATCTTCATTAGTGGAATTACCTTCATCAGAAGCATTGTTGCCTTGAGCAAATTATCTGGCATGATATCTTCAAAAGCCTTGTTGTTTCCTGGTCGGAATCAGTTAATCTTAGCATGATGGAAATCCTTGGTTTGGGTATGGCAGCAGTTTTAGACCCTCTACTGGGAAGCTCTGTTGGCATAGATGGCATGTATGAGGAAACATTACAAGTGTCAATTCTTGCATTGGCGGCCACTGTCTCTTCCATACTCAGCGTTCACCTGGTTGCTTCAATCGGAGGCCCAGACATGCCAGTGGTTGTTACAATGCTTAATAGCATATGGTGGTTGGGAATTTGTTGTAGATGAGTACAATGAACTATAACTGTTAATAAGGCTTCATAATGTACATTTGCATTAATTTATTTCTCACTCTATTGTGACCTTTACTGTATTCCATTGCTACTTTCATATCCAAGGGATTCCTCATTGGAAACCCCATCATTTAGCATGTAGTAGCTCTCATTGGCTTTAATGAAGCAATCCTGACTTGGATCATATGTCCGGCTATGATCTGAAGCATCACGTCTATCATCTTTGATGGAGCTGGAACAGTTGCTGCACCCACCGGAGAGGCTGCAGTGATGGAGGGTGATACCACCATAAGATGAGGATCAGCTTGAGGGCAGGATCAGCTTAAGCTGAGGAGGAGCTTGAGGACAAATATGAGCTTGAGGCCAAGGATCAGCTCAAAGTCAAAGAGAGGGTTCATTCTCTGCCAAAGAGAATCTCAAGTAGGATGAGCAACTTTAGATAGATAATGGGCTGAAGGGCAAGGTTATTGACAAAGAGGGACACCTTGGTACCAAAGAGGAGTTCAAGGGTATGGAACAAATAGAGGCCAAAGAGCAGCCCAAAGCTAAATCTCAAGGACAAGGAGTTACTGCAAGATATATTGAAATATATAAGTGATGAAATTAGCAATTAATAGCTACTAGTGAAGATTTATATTGTTGTAAATATTATATTGAATCAATATTAGGTTTGTGAAAGTAAAGAAAAACATTTGATCCATATCATATGAGTTATATAAGGCCATAAGACTTGTACAATACTAAATATAATGCCGCCTACCAATTACATGCATGCCTGAAACCATAAAAATGAGATTTTACAAGCCAAAGATCGTCGAGTTCTCAGTAATTTATTTTAAAATACATTTGATGCTATTATAAATGGATTCCATGCACAAAAAATGATATCCAGATTTTTATCAGTCCAGCCCCTATTGTTGGGGATGTACTTGAGAACCTTTTTGGGGGTTTAACTAGGGCTAGTTAGTAACGACCATCATCTGGTGACTCCCTCAACCATACTCTAGTACACTCCCTTTGGTCACAGAGATATCACCCTTCCTGTTGGGCTCCTGTTGGCTTGTTGTCAGGATCTGGTTGGGCTGGCCCGCTTTGCATGTCCCATGAAAACAAACATCATCAGGACGGCTAGTGCTACATACCTCCTGTGCGAATAAACATGGGCCTTCATCAAATATTGGCAGGCATCCTTCTGTGTGAAGATGAATGAACTATGACACGGATCTGACACTGGTATATTCTGCTGCTCCACATCTGACAACAGTAGCCTCACTATGAGCTCAGTTTTAAATTGTCATCATTACAATATGATAGGGTTTAGTCATCAATGATGTACAAAAAGCTGCAGAGAACTGGGATATAAGATGATATAGAGGATGAGGGGTAGTGTTGTCCAGATGGAACCCAAGCCCTTCAAACAAGGGCACATCTCTAACCAAGAAGGACAAAACAAAACACTCCAACAAGTACAACAAAGATGGTAAGGTCGATGCCAAGGCTCCTAGCAAGCAAGGTGTTGAGGATGGCGAGGAGAAGGGATGAACATTGATCTACTTTTTGAACACAAAACATTTGGGTCAGTTAGACATGGACTCTTTTTAAGAGAAGACAATGGGCATTATATAGAAGATGCCATGAATGACAATAGTGTATACCAACAATCTATACTGCTTCTACTGTCTCTTCTTAATTAAGAGAGAACGATTATGCATGCCTTTGTTGTGGGTAGTACTACCTCCAAAAATAGAGCAAGGCTCTACCTCTCTGGAACCATCCATGGAGGCTCTGGTGTTAATACAAGCATGCCCAATACAAATATCCAACCCATGCATGGCTTAGCTGACATGTTAGTGGATGCGTACGATGTGGACTTTGGCAATGTTCAATGGACCAAACAGCTTGACATAGCAAATGCTGATAAAGTATCACAAGTTGGTGGCATGGACTGTGACAGCAAAGGAAATATTATAATCATTACTTACAATAATTGCTAGTTGATGTCAAAATGACAAAGGGATGATGATAGCTAGCTCAGAGTGATAGTATGTCATCATCATTTTGTAATTAATATCATTATTATTATTTTGTGTGATACAGATGTTTTATAGTTTAGCCTTTTGCCATTGCCGTTGCACTCAACAATCTCAAACCTATTCAAATCCATGATAATCATACAATTGATGCTTGTGAGTGTGGTATTGATATTTTCTATATCCAATACAGCAATCCCAAGTATTTAACATTTTGATCATACTTGACATTGAATATTGACACTCACCTGGAGTCCATGATTCATGAAAGAGATGCTTCACTTTAGATGAGAAGTGATTTCCTTGGGAGGGTGACATTTAATCCCTGTCACACTCCAAGCAACCAACACTTGACATTGTCCATTGAACCATACCAATACCACACTCACAAGCTGCTTCCAAGAAATAATGAATGTTGCTTGATCCTAGCTTGAACCCTGCTAGATTAAAGAGTATGCTCTGCAATGAGGACCGGAGGTTTGAGCATTCCATTGAAGTTGAACTTAGTGTATCTTTTGTGATTCTTTTTATTCTGAATATCATGCTAAAATTGATCTTCTTGTTGAGCACTTTGAAACTGCCCTACTGGTTGAGATGGTGCATGCCAGGATCCATTGGAATGAAAAAACGGAGGCAGGAGGAGAGGATGTCATGGTCGATCTCGGCTTGATATGAACAAGTCCTGAATGATTCCACTGAGTTGAGGAGATCATATTGTAGCAGAATAGATGGTGGAGACCTGGCAGGGACCAACATGAGTTAACCGTCATATCCCAAATCAGATGCCAAAAGTAGATAGTATAGCATCTGTTTATATGGAGGTTTATGCTCACTGACATATTTTTATTACTGATATCATTACCAACACAGTACTATATTATAACATGAACCTTCAAATGTCAGTAGAAAGAAAAAAACATATATAATGATAAGTATATATGCTAGTGCCAATAAGGTAAGGTGTAAATTGTGGATAGGTTGGCATCCATTTTATTAGGGGGATTTACGTCTAGTGTCACCATAATACACTTTCCACTATCAAATGATAATCCAACTATGGAGGACCTCGCTTCTAGAGAGTAACACCTGGATTGTATGTGATGGTGAATAGAAAATTAGGCACAGTGAATGGAAAATATGGCACTGATATCATTTTTAATAATCACCAGTGCCCATATTACAAGCTATTTGTATTTATTTATCCAGGCACCTTCATCAAAACACTCAATACATAATTATCTGTTTCTATGTCCATTATGATATTTATTACTCTACACTGGTGTGCCATGAAATATCCCACACGTTCCTCCTTCTCCTCATTTACAACAATGAGATCTCTTTTCACCCCTCCTGGCAGCAATTGGCAATTCAATCCAACCTCATCACACTGATGCTGCCCCCACAGTACATGCTTTAGTACTGCCTGTTCTGACACAGTTGACTACCCTCCTCTACCTGTGCTTCCCTTTCCCCTCTCTGTCCTTCCATGTAGGGAGTGGACATTATGTTGATGTCTGACCCCATCCCATAAGTTTATTTTGATACCCCTGGACCCCCGATCCCTGTTTGTATGACATCACGACATCAACATGATATCATATTATCTAAGTTAGCCAATTTTCTAAGGTATGTATAAAATCTCATTCTATGCGTAGGAATAAGTTGTATTCTATGTATGATTATTTTAGTAAATGGTAAACCCTCTCATGAAGCTGGCATGATGCCAGCATGATATGTAATAAAAAAATCGGGTAAAGCTTTCCAAACATACAGTATTGTACAATATCATACAATATGAGCTGGTTCCAAGCCAGCTACAAGCATACATTATCATACAATAATACAATACGCTGATAGTACAACCACATTACAATCAGAATATCATGTTTGATACCTGGGTGATTGGGCTTCATTAGGGCTCCATCCAGTGTGGTCGAATACTAGTCTGGCAAACAGAACAGCCAATATATTCGATAACTACCTACTGTGAAGCTACTGCACTTGATGGTCAAGCTCCCATGCAGTTGAATAGTCTGGCAAAGTCCGATCACTTCCTTGCTTGCTTAGTGATAGATTGGCTCTGGGGCTCTGTGCAGAACTCTCATGAAGTCAACTGATAGTCTGGCAAACATACCTACTGCCTGGATCTTGCCAGGGTCTTACAAATAATTATTGCATGAGTAGAAATGCAAGAGCGTGTTTGCTTTGGTCCATACCTAGTCAATAAATAAATTTGTGCTCCTGTCATAACATGTTGTACATTTCGGAAGTGTACAATATATGCCAGGAACGGAAATGCGACAGTGAGTGTGCACAATAAGTGATGTATGTGCAACCAACAACCTCTAGATGGGATCCCATGGACAGGGACAGCTATTCTTAAACAGGGATTACCTCAGGTCCAAGGTTCGATCCCGGGCACCAGAGAGCTCAATGGCTACATCATGCAGATAGCACACAGGGCAAAATGTTGTCAACCAGGGTTGAACTGTGGGTTCAACATTGCTTGAACCCATAGAGTTGCAACATCTGATCTTATCTGTGGTTAGTTGTATCATATCAGGTTCTGCCAAAGAGAGCAAAAATGAGATTTATAAACTAAAGAAAGACGCACAATCTAATTGTATACAATACTTTAGCACAGTTGCGTAAAGATACAGCACTGAAATCATGATTGAACAATAAGAATATTTTCATGACAACAATGTGATTGATACTAGTTAAAAGATATAATCCAATCTAGGATAAGAGGAACTCAGATAGGAATCACTACAATGGTGGTGGCAATTGTGAACAGGTTGTGGGTGCGTACTGAGTTCCTGCGTACTTCACAATTGCCGCAATCTTCTGTTTCTCTTCAACTGGACTTGCGTACTGAGTCTCTAGCTCAGAACTCATTTCTCCCAACTCTTCTGGATCTTCTTGTTTCCTCAATTTTAACATCATAGGCTTCGATGTTTGCTCCGCAATTGCAATCGCATCACTCAGCTTGAACTTCTTAGTGAGGCTTGATACCAAAACATGTGTCTTTCCTCATGGCCAATCAGCACTCTTTGCAGCTTGCACTATGCCAAACAACCTTGGTTTGTTCATCACAAGCATCAACAGGCTCATTGCAAGTGCATTTTTTGCCACAATCTGTGCTTTCTCATTTGCACTGCTCTCGTTCAAAACATCACTTTCTTTTGGTGGTAATTTACTATCAAAGCTTGGCCACAACACTTCAAGAACTCCCTTCATCATGCAGAATGTGCAAAAATGGCTGAACCACATCGTAAAGCTGTCTCTCTTTCTCATCAAACATCCACCACTTGGGCATTGTTTGTGTGCTGTGGGCTTACAAAAGGATGGGGCAAAAAAGAGAAAGAAAGAGAAAGAAAGAAAAAAATGTACAGCACTAAGCGCAAGCAAAATACACAATATTAAGTAACTAAATAGAGGTATGGAAATATAATATAGCAAGGCTATTATAGTTGCCCCTCCCCATGGTGACAAACCTTCATCCTGCTAGGCTGACATTTGGGGGGGGGCATTGTGAGGAAAATTCAGCAATACTGATAGAATACAATAGCTTTTGATACCAAGGGAGACCAGATTTAATCCAAGGCCCATCTAACAGAGATGAGTACGATGTGAAATATGGGGTTCAACTCAAGATCCCTGTACATTTATGAAGAAGTCAAAACAAGAAGCAATATCTAATCTCTTCAAA
>JALLOZ010000048.1:0-18991 GCA_036939875.1 Thalassiosira pacifica
CATTTAGTTTTAGATGAGTTTAACAATTATTGGATATAAACTTGGTAATATATTTCACAAGATCCGTGACTTTAAATCTCCGATTTTACAAAAATAACTCATATTTCGCATAAGTATTGAAAATTATCTAGCTAATGAAAAATCATTCACTTTGATATATTTCATGAAACTAACCCAATACAAAACTCCCTATTTGATCAACAATATAAACTCCTCAATTTTGCGTATAAGAAAGCTTTCCAAACATATGGGACCTACAAGACAAGAACACAAGCATGGCACCAACGCAACCTGCACCAACCACCAACCCCACCAACACCCAACACCAACAAGCCCCGACGATGGCGGCAGGTTAAGCTCTCAGATAGCATTATTATCAGTGCAGGCTTAGCGCGAAGGTCTACAGGATGGAGACGCTGCTCGTTTGTTCGTCCAAGAGCAAACTAATGTTAATGCTGTGTGTCAATCCCTGCTAATTGACTGGTAGATGCATCGTATTCAAAGTGAGAGGTCGTCATCTATCATCTCCCCCCGTCCGCAAGATCTGGGAAAGTCCTCATTGACATTGAAACAAACACCCATAAAAATCGGTAACGTCGTCATCCGACATCTATCATCCTCGCTCATCGCAATTATTTGCCGCTGCCACAATTAATCACAACCAAGAAGAAGTTGGAAGAGTGTCAGCAGAGCAGAGGAGATTGATTCCCTTGCATGCCAGCTACAGCTCCCTAAGTAGAGCCGAGCTCTCCATCTCCCTCTTTTATCCGAAGAGCTTCTTAGTATCACCGAGCAGACAGTATTGTATATATTTTGTGCATGTGTGAAGTGAAGGAGAGAATATCGATGACTATGACGACGACGACGAAGACAATAATGAAGACGAAGATGAAAAATTCCAACAATAACAGTCTGATGCGGAGGCGGACTAGACCTCCTCTCTCGCTATCGCGCAACGCCCTCCTCCTCTTCGTTCTCGCCACCCTCCTGTCATTACAACATTCCGTCATCGTGCATGCTCAGGCTCCCCAGACTACGAGCAGCGCCAGTAAAATCACCGGATACGCCTTCTTCGACTCCTCCAAGGACGGCTCCCGCGACCCCACCAACCCGCTAGATTATGGCATATACGACATTTCCGTCTACCTCTTCACGTGCTCCAACGATATATTGAGGACGACCAAGACTGATCCCAATGGATATTACCAATTCGAATCAGCACCCTATGGCGATGACAATAATGGGGGGTTTTATGTTTCCGTGAAAACGATTCCCAGCTGGTACGCATTTTCGGAAGCTAAATCCGAAGATGCAAATGCGGTAATTGTCGATCCAGACACGGGGAATAGTGAATGTTTCGATTTGGTCCCCGGGGAGGAGAAGGATTTGAGCTTTGGTTTCGTGTTTACTACTACTACTACAGCGGAGCCTACTGTCAGTCCATCATATGAAGAAGCGTTGGTCATCGACGCGCCCGGGACGACGACTGCTCCGACGGAAACTGCGTTGGTCATCGGCGTGCCTGGGACGAAGGAGCCCTCGAAAAATCCGACCTATTCTCCCACCGTGCCCGAGCCCACGTATTCTCCTACGGCACCCGCTCCGGTCGTCATCGGGGGATACGCCTTCGAAGATTTGGATGATGACGGCTCGTTCGAGGAGATGGATGGCGAACGGCGCATTCCCGGCGTGGCGGTGAGCTTGACCTCCTGCAGTCTAAGTGGTGACAACAATGGGGTGGACCAGGTGCAGATTTTGAGCAAAACAGTGACGAATTCCACGGGATATTATCGATTCGATGAGGTGGACGGCGAGGATATTCCCGCCGGTGCTTATTCGGTGACCTTCTCGTACGACTGCGTCGATGATGACGACAATGGGTTGAATAATGGGTCGATGAATGATCTGGATATGGACGCTGAAGGGTGTTACGCCGGCAGCTCCGTCTGGTCGGGGAACGCGAACAACAACGTGTTCGACTCGGTATCGTCGGGGACCGCAAACAACAACGTGTTCGACCCCGCCTCGCCGGAGGCACTCGGCGATGCCGATCCCATCACCACCGGACGTAACCCCGCCTCGTCCGATTCGGACAGCGACGCCGATCCCCTCACCGGAAGGACCGTTTGCCAGAGCTACGTAAATGTCGAAGAAGGGGAGACAATTGCAATGATGGTAGATTTGAACGTGAATGCCGGCATGAAACTCGTCACGAACGCTCCGACCGTCGAGCCGACGAACGCGCCGACGAAGGTCCCTTCGAATAGTCCGTCGAAAAGTCCGCTGGTGAGTCCGACTATGAATCCCACGAGCGACGCCCCCACCCTCAGCCCGTCGGTAAATCCCACGACGGCGTTTCCAACAGCAGCGCCGAACGACAGCCCCTCGCAGATCCCTTCGGCGGAACCCACGATCATCGAGCCGTCGAGCGATCCGTCGTCGTCGCCCTCGGGATCGCTCTCGCCGTCGGATTTGAGAGACGACATGGATTTCGAGCGGCCCGGTTTGGGCGGTCCGGGCAACGACGACATGGATTCCGGTTTCGAGTCGAGGCCCACGGGTTCTCCCACCGTGACCAATTCGCCGTCGACGAGTTCGATGCCCACCCTGCCGACCAGTTCGCCGACGATCCGGACCACTTCGGCCCAGCCAACGGTGAGCCCGACGCTGAAGGCGACGCGCGCCGGCTCGCCCCACGGACCCGAGATAACCGAGAGGCTGATCATGACGATCCGCGGCCTGGGGGGCATCGAGTTCGAGGAGCTGTGGGCTCTCGAAACGGCAAAGTACGTCGCGGATCATTTCAATACGGGCGAGGGCAGCGCAGAGGGCGGCGTGTTCGATGCGGAGATCAGTATTGTGGTGACTGGCCAAAAGAAGTTGGGACGACGACTTTTGAGGGATGGGAATGATGCAAATTTTGTGAAGGAGCAATCATTGCGTCAATTGCAAGAAAGTGTCTCCTTGGAGATAACTTACACCCAAACTTCCACTTACAAAACCCCCGACCCGATAAAGTACGATGGCATATGGGTCGCCACCAAGCCATTCGAGAGTCGTGAGGGCAGCGCCAACTATATTAAATTACTCCAGACCTTGAGTCCAGAGTTTTTGGCCGTGACGAGCATTGGCAGTATACGAGTGGCTCCTCCGCCTCCGGTGGAAGTAAGAAAGTCCGAAGAGGGGGACGGCGATGGTAGTTCGATCGGCATCATTGTCGGGGCGGTATGCGGCGGATTGATGCTGGTTGTGGCACTGGCCATGTTCATACGGCGAAGGAGGAAGAAAAAGAGAGAAGGGGAAGAGTACATGGAGCCTGTGGGCAATGGCCCTCCTTCCAGCATGCCAGGCCCTACCGATTTGGAAAACGGTGATGGTGATGGGAGTAGTTCAAGTAGTAGTCAGAGCAGCTACGAATACGAAACGGTGGAGCCCTTCTCGTCTCCAGAACAGGCTTCGAATCCGTCCGTCGATACCGTATCAGATCTTCCCATGATCGAGCGCAGGGAGAATGCATCGACGTCCAGTTCTTCTTCTGGCCTCGCTCATCGTTCGAATGGTCTCGCTCATCTCGGCGTGAGCGAGACCAGGAGAAGATCCAACCGATCGGATACCGACGAGGTGCTTCTCGATAGCCTCTTTGGTGAGGCCTTTCTTTGGTAACATGCCCTTCATTGTCTCTGCTAGGTTGTCAGCCGCTATTATTAGTGCATCTGCTGGTGTCAATGTGGGTGCTGTTAGGTACTTGTGTTTGAAGAACACTGTTCGGCCTGTTCTCTTGCTTCTTGTTTCCTTTATCCATACCCTGTGGTTGCGGTAGTGTTCCCACGATATGCCTATGTACCATCCTGTGACTGTGTGGACGTCCCATGATTTTCTTGTACCTGGCATTTCATGCATTTGTACCTTGCATGCCAGTGGTGCAAACAGCTGATCATTGTAGTCTTGGTTTCTGTAGAGGAATGCATACGCGGATGTTGTAAGTACCACTCGGGAGGGTCATGGCATGTTGAGCTGGTGTTATGCTTGTTCTAGTAGTTGGTCCCATAGATGCATAGGGAAGGTTTCAACGGCTCCACATAACACAGAGACAAAATGATCCTTGAAGGTTTGCATTGTTTTTCTACAATGGTACGCCTGTGATCATGTGTATCCACCAGTTGATATGTCATTTGGTTCTCCTTGATGGCTTGTTTGAATTCCCTAGAACACTCATTGTCTAGTATATGATGTTTGGGTGCCACTCTGCACTCCTTTATTCTGTTGACTAGCTTCTGATATGCTCATATCATCTCCCCTGAGGTTCCGTTTCTTGTTGCTTCTACCAGAATGGCTTCGCTGTCTAGTTCAACTAGTACCATGATGTACTGATTCCCACGGCTGCTTTTGAACGGGAAGCACCCTGTCTAGTCTGTATACATTTTTGTTGGAAGTCATCATATAGGTTGTAGGTCTTCATGTAGAAGCTTTTCTCCTTCGATCGTGTCGGCTCACCTGTATGCGTGGAGGGTATCGATTCCATTGTCTTCTTCTTTGTTGATCCCAGTCTTGATTTGATCTTGCATGCATGTCCCTTCCAGATTTCTTCTGATTCGGGGAAATGTTTTTGCACAATTGCATCTGTGAGTCCCGGCCATGACGTATAAAATCATTTTTTGATCGCTTTTAGCCACGTGGGCTTTGTTGGGAACCCTGCTGCCGCGTGAAAATACCAAACTAGTTCTGGTTGTGTCTTGATTTCATAGACATTGAAAATGGCCTCTGTTGGTGGTGGCCATGCTGGGAGGAACTCTGTTGGAGGCTTGTCGATGATTATAGTTTCGGTGTTATTGTCGTCACCATCTTTTTTCAGTGGGATGTGCCATAGTTGTGACTCCTTATCTCTATATCCCTTTACATGGGTGTCAGCATGACTATTTGCGCCTGATAGTCTGGACTACCAAATATAATGATTACCATGGGACTTATCTTGGTTTTCTCTCAGAGGAGATGCGCTGGTCCATTTCCTGCTGTACCAACCTGGTAACAACCCTTGGTCACCTTGTATTCTACATCTCTCCCATTGTTCCTATATACCACTTGAGTTTGCATCTTAGTCCCTTCTGATCATTGGCAAGCGTAGTCTGGAATGTGCAATTCAGGATCAGATAATGTGGTCTTGTATATATTATACTGTGATAGGTTAGCTGTTTGATATGCAATAATATGTCCACCAGTACCTCTATGCTGATGAGGACTTACATATGAGATCTTGCACCTTACTGACGGTGGGTGGTAGATTAAGCGTGAGTAACAATGATGGATAGTTGACATTTCTTTGTTCTACTGGACAATGAGAGGGCATGCCTGATCTGTTGACTGGACTTAGATGACTCTGCTGACGAGCTCTCTGATAGCAAGAACAGCCCTGTGCATGCACCTGATGGATATGACTCTGAAGATAATGGTACTCATAGCCTTGAAACACTGTAGACCAAGATACCAGTGGATCCCTACAGTGACTCTGGTTCAGGTCTCCAGTGAGTACATTTTGTTTCTTGAGTTCTTGTGTGAGGAGGTTTGGTGGAGATAAATACCCATTTTGCTGATGCATATTTGGGGCCAGCTTGCAGTGACATCAGGTAAATTTCCCATCCTGACTGAGCATGACCTGTGTGTGGCATAATATACCCTGAACAAAATAACCCTGATTTGCTTTGTAGTGGTAGAAGGGAGATGAGTAGGTGTAGCACACAGCCCTTGTGGAGAACTTGGGGACACACTGTGGTCATTGCGTGTTTGTGGGGTCAGGCGATGGGTTGTTGCTATTGTGGTCACTTATAGAAAGACCCTATATAGTAGCCCTGTACAGATTCTCCTGTAGCAATACTTCCTGCATCCTCTTCATTGGGAAATAATATCAATGCCTTTCCAAATGCTTCATCTGTTCCCAGTTACAATGGAATGGTCATGCCAGCATGCATGCCCCCAGGTTCTAAACCAGAGCCTGCACATTACAATTACAACATGACCTCATAGTTAAAAGTCAAGTAAACAATGCGCTTCTTCTTTCCGTCAATATTTTTTTGAGCAAGTAGATTTGTAGATGGCAGCAGCAAGATCCGAGGGTTTGCTAACTTAAGTAATAATGATCCTATTCATATTCACTCATGTATGTGCAAAGTATGCCCATTTTCTTTGGATATAGTCAGCCACATCCAAAAATAAAAGAGGACACACCATGGACATAAAGGGGACACAGAATGGACATAATGAGTTATGTTCAATAGAAAATTGGATTCAGCTTGGACATAGTGTGGACATAGCTAGCTATGGCCAGTGGCCAGCCGTCGATGCTGAGAAAGACCCGAATTAAAACTTGCCTCCAACTCACTGACACCATCTTCAATCTGATGATGGACAATGCCTGGCGGGTTGCCGATGTTGAGAAACACCGAGAAAGACCAATATTGAAACCTGTCTCGAACTTGTCGACACCATGCATCGTCAATCTGACGACGGACGGTGTACAAACGATCTGTCCACGACGAAGGCGCATTTCGCTGATTTGATTTCAAGCCATAGCATGGACACACCGCCTCGGGCACATCATGGATACAGTGTGGACATAGCCTCGAGCCTCGAGACAGAGTGGATACAGTGTGGATACATCATGGACACATTGTGGACATAACTGGATATGTTGAAAAAGAAAGTAGACATACCACTGTAGCTAGGTCCATAGATAAGGTATGTACGTAAGTAAAACAATTTCGCCAAATCCATCAAACGTACGTACGTACACTTTGGTTGGGGCTTGCTTGGGGCAAAGAATTACTCTAAACCGGAAGCAAATTGTTACAATTTCTTGTTTTCTCGATTTTGAATCTATTCGAATCAAGACATCGGAAACAAATGGGAGAGATAGCGATCGTTGAGGCAATTTAGCAGGAGCCTTCACTTTCTCGCAACGGTTCTATGAAACTTCCTTGATGAAACCGATTGCTGGTGTGTTAAATTATCATGAGACCGTGATGAGACCGATAAATGCAGATACGACAAAAATACGAGCTATTTTAGTTCTAATATATAACAACTGTGAGAATATTCCTGGCAAAATTTCCCAATCTGATGTTTATTTCCCTAAATCCGAAACTCAATGATTTTTCCAAAGAACTTTTCGGCGAATAAATAACGATCGAGACAAATCGAGATAGATCCAACCGAAGATTGCGGCACAGCGAGACAGACCTCAGCACTAAAGGTTATTGATATAGGGTTTTATTTTTGTCGATTTATGCAGAAAACTAATATTATATTGATTGAAAATATCTAGATCATTAACCTTTTGAATTTAGCCCCAAAGTAGTTCTCTTTTCTTCTTCTACCCCAGCATCAAACATCAATGCCGAGAGAAGATGATGACGACGTGTGTGCCAACAACAGAACCAGCCAGTGCCAACGTGCAACACCTGGTGCCGCAACAACCATGTGAACCATGGACCATGCGCGTCTATCTTTGCATCTCTTGCCAACTTCTATCTCTGCTCGCTCGCCTGAAACGCCTCGACGTTCAGAAAATTGGCCATACTGAGTAAGAAGGCAATCGCCACGAAAAAATGGTTCTGCTCATGGCGTAGAGGAGCAACAAGCAGCAAAGCAGAGTGCGTGTGCCGGGGCCGAACATAGCTGGATCATCATCTCTCCAGAGATAAACTGAGGTACTGCCGAGCGCGCGAGGTAGATTAAACTCGACAACTCAGCTCAAACTTACTCGAGGTTGCACCAACAACCCAACACCAACAGCCGATCATTCACTTTTACAACAATGGCGACCGACTCTGGAGACGACCATGGCGGGCCATCCACGCCCATCCCATCCTCGCCATCCAGCCCACCTAAATCTCATCATCGAAAGCGATCCTCCGGCGCAGGCCTCTTCAACACGTTCCGATCGCACCTAACAGTAGTCCGCGCCGCCATCCACCACAAATCACCCGGAGTCGGAACAGGAGGAGGAGGAGGAAGAGGCAGCCGCGGGAGTAGGAAAGAGGTCAATTCGAAGGAGGGAGAATTATACGCTTGGGATTCGGGACAGCTGAGCCCGACCACCCCCAGAGCCACGAGCACTGGCAACTTGTCCGCGTTTAACTGCACTTGTTTTGATGGACCCAACCATGATTGGCAAGATCTTGATACCATGACCACCTACACTTTCCTCTTTCACGTCATTGATTATTTTTGCAATGTACGGGTATTGCATCTCTCCCGAATGCTCTTCTTCGTCGACGGTTCGCTCCATTACGTCGAATTCGTTCGTGGACAGTAGCTGCTCTCGTAGGTTGCTGTCCACTTTCAGATTTCCCAGTGGAGTTTCTATTTCATCACGCTTCCAATAGTTGTTTTGAAGCATATATATTATCTCACCTGATACTGCACACCCGTTGAGATATACATGGTGTGAAGGATGGAGCTAACCGATATGAGATTGTTAGAGCAAACCAAATATTATGCAAGCACAAATAACTCATTCTTCATTCTAAACTTCAATTCTATCAAGTGCAGTGAGTAGATATGCACATTGCCAATTGTGTATTGTGTACAATAGGCAGTGCACGACTTACAACGACAATTGTTCTCAACGACGAATTCTTCAGCATCGCTTCCTTCAGCGCCAAATACGAGTACGCCGCCGTAGGACCCGAGTATCGAAACCCGGCATGTGGCGAAATACACGCATTGGGAATACCACCTCCCGGCACCGCCGACGATCCTCGGTCGGTACTAGAGGAGGAGGCTACTCCGGCATCGCCATTATCGTCCTCGGCATCGGCCAAGAATTTGGGTATCTGCTGGAAATGAGAATGTGATATATCATAACTCCTCTCATCATTGAGAAGTAATCTGGAGCAGATTAGATTCTCATTGATATGGTGCATCCTCTCGGCATTGAGAAGTAATGTAAATCTCATGCCTCAGCTCTAATCTAACCTCAGATCTCAGCTCCCATCTGAGTTCTGATCTGCGCCCTGATTTCAGCTGAGATCTCAGCTGAGATCTTAGCTGAAGTCTCAGCTCCTTGCGCGTCACAAGGCAATTCTTGAGGTCGCACTGATCGACGACGACGATCCATTCCTTCTCCGAATCGGCGAGCGCCTTGGTGGAGTATTCGTACTTGGACTTGATGGAGTCGTATCGGTTCTCTTCGTATCGAATCGTGGCAATTTGCTTTTCCAACGCTTTCATAGCTTTATCGTCCGCTTGTTGCTCCGCCTCCCTCCCCGTAGCAATCTCAATCTTGACCCCACAGACAACAGTAAGAAGTGGTACTGAATCCCCCCGATGATGAGTTTGTAAGCTCGGCTTCGGCCATTTTTACGGCGCGATGGTGTTCTTCCATCTCCACCAGAGTCGTTAAAAGCATGATTAATTGGGCATCGGTAGCAATGATATTATGAACGTGCGCCATCATATTTGTGTAGAGAAGGCATTCGACACTCCTCCATCTTCGTGGAACTCCTCAGCGCCACTATCCTGCCATGATCGGATTTGACCGCTCGCTTCCCATCGTACCGTTGAGAGGACCCTCATCGCCGAAAGACTTCTTGGTGCTCAGGCGGCTCAGGCACAGTGCGCAAGTAAGCCTTGCTTCAACATGGCTGGGAAGGGGCCGCAGATGCCCATTACTATTGATGAGAATTAGAAAGGCCGGGTAGGAACTATTCACAGTAGCAGGAAAGAGGAAAGTGGGATCAAAAGATCCGAAGGTGGGATCACAAGGTCGCGTCTGTTCAGACCATGGTTTTTTGCCTCTATTCTACGTTAGGAATACGTAGAATAGATACCAGCTTGCTGGCTCAAAAAACAAGCCCAAAAACATTGTGTGCGATGACTATACAGCTAGTTGACCTCTCTTATGGCCAAGCATCGGCTGCTATGCAGCCAATCCCCTATATCCAACAGATGGAATGTCTTATGGACATACTAATCTGGGTGGGGATGGCTTGGCGCAAGGGGATTGGGCGATTTGGCATGGGTGGAGAGCCAAGACCACATCGGGGATCTTGAGCTCAAAAAAAGCAAAATTGGACAGCTAAAGATGCTCAACGCAAATGTATTTGTAGGTCAGAGCAGTAGCCACGCTGCGTCATATGGCCTGTGAATGCATTGATAAACAACGGGGTAACTTGGCTAAAATTAAAATGCTTTGGTTTTAGACTATTATCTGTATTTTTAACTTAATAGAATCTCAACAGTGCTGAGATGCTATTGATTAGTCCTCTTTTTTTGACGCGGCTCCCCAATCCCCAATGCAGTTCCCAATCGCTCATAGCCTGTTGATAGAGAAGAGCAGTGACTTTCATTGTGGCCACCGCTTATCCCTATCCGCTGGCTACTTGCGATGGATTGTAGCTGCAACCATCAGCCAGATGATTGCATTCTGATTTATTGTCGATTGTGGACTGTTGATTGTGAGTTGTGAGTTGTGAGTTGTGAGTTGTGAGTTGTGATACTGTGTGCTATTGTGTGTTTGTTAGGCCGATGCTTATTATTTACGTGGAACGTACCGCAGCGCAGCCAAGCCACACTATTTTTTCGGCTTTGGTGTGCTCCGGCTGAGTTCCACGGTGGCTTGTACCTTACAGTGAACATAGCGCAGCGGTCCAATCAAGGTACATTGTAGAAACTAATATGTTGGAATTGGTATAATAAATTATCACTTATGTATCCCAACAGACAACGTCAGCCACGAGATTTGTTATTTGGCTAAATTCGGTTGACACGTCTTGAATGTGATGCCAGACAAATGAAGAAGTGTATCTTTGAAAGATATTGTGGCAGGAAATAATAACACGCAATTGTAAGGCGATAACAAGGCAATTATTTTGGCAATTATTGAAAAATTGAGCTCTGTGGAGGCTCCGCAAAACGATGTTGCTCTGCACAGAATCGGTGCTCTCCGGAGAGCCCTCCGTGGAGCTCACTCACTAACTTCCCGTCACAATCACCAGATAATTGCGTTATGGTAATAATTCTACATACGCAGTCTTGCTGAAAAATAAAGAGTGCGGCTCGGCTGTGCTGCAGTATGCTCCACGTAAACGATAAGCTTTGGCCTTAGTTGTGTGTGTGGTTGGATGTCACAAAAAGTTTCTTTGGCATGTTCGCGAGATAGGATTGTGTTGCGTGAAAATATTATTTTTCTATCAAAAGAGCTCGAAAATAGTTAGTAAAAATAGCTTGTACCGTGATTTTTGATCCGTAACCTGGGACGACAACCCATCCCTAGGGATGAGTCAGGTAGAAGCCCCAGACTCCCTTTTCAGCAACAAAGAGGAATCCAAAGACAAAAACAAGATCCCCTGTATCAAACTTGGTTCTTTCCTCCAACAAGTCTACACTTGGACCTTGATATCAAGTTATATCAACATAAAGAACCCAGACTTCACCTTCAGCATGCACAAAAAAGTGGGATCAAAAGATGAAGAGTTCCAGTGCTCAATCACAGTAGTGAGATCAAGCATCCCAAGTCAAGAATCAGCAATGGTACCCCCTCATATCTCCCAATGACAAAGCTGATGACAAGAAAGCAACAATCAAAGCAACCCCCAAGAACTCTCAGCATCAAGAAGTAGAGTGGCCCCAAACAAGGAGCCAGCCTGTAATGAAAATAATTGAAGAAGACCTTTCAAACGCCTCCAAAAAGCCCAAGCCAAACCCCTCACAAGCCCTCAACTAAGAAGTCAAATCAACCAAGCACCCAATGTTAAAGTCCCAAACCAGTCCCACCCCAAGCAAATAACCGACCAAGCCAGTAGTCAAGCCAGAAAAATGCCTCCACCACCAGTGCAGCAATCCTCCCAAAATCCAGTCCAACCATCAACCCAGGAAGTAAACCAAGTCCTCATCCAACAACTCCTCTGACAAAGCTACTAAAAGCCAGAATTCCTAGCTACCTCACTTAAAGCTCAAGCCAACATGATCAACAGGCTTGCGGATAACATGACCAAACTGAGTCACATCCAACAGAAGTCATTCAACCAGTAGTCAGAAATCCAGTACAACAGAAGATTGGCATCCATCAAATACATTATACCACTTTGAACATGATACTATGGACTAGCACTTCTGACAACAAATAGGCAGTAGCAAGACTCATCTTCATGGTCCAGGAGATTAGTGGTTGCTCCAAGAAAGAGCATGCCCTGAACATCTTCCTCCTAGGAATGAATGATCAGGGCATTCACTGTCAAGTCACCCCCGCATTCATTGGGATCATATACATGGGAAGCCTAATCTCAAAACAGCCTTTTGTGCCAAGCCCCTTCAATATTTATGAGTGCACAAGATCCTTATAAGGCACTTGAATTAATGACACGGACCTCAGTACCATCTTTGAGAAGGACAGAAATAGCCATGATGTGTTAGAGAAAGAGCCAGAGGCACTGGAAATAGAAACCATTTTGGTAGCCACTTCTATCACAGTACTACGGAAGCTGGTCAAGGTCGAGATCTTTCATGGCACCCCCTCAGTCTATATCGGGTCCAATGCATTCATCACCCATCTCTTCCATAAAGTTATCGTAGAGGTGGTTTCAGAGGCAGTGAGAATGGGACCCATGGTGACAAGGAGAAAGGCAACATGGTTGAATACAAGGGCCAGGATATGGACCTTAAGTGTTCCAAGAAATTCTAAAGGCCCCTCACTATCCAAACCAAGACAGTTAAGGTCCCAAAGTTCAGCAGTGACTGCACCAAATGCTTCAAATTTATTTTCACTAGAATTTGCTTTGCCGGCTGTGCGTGACAGGAAGAAGCCTCACAATAAGGCAAGATGCAACAGAAAGAAGAACCTCCTCAATGTCAAGATTGAATGTATAGCAGCTTACAAGAAAGTGCATGGTGATGAGCTGGAGTTTAAAGAAGGGTTTGAGTATTCGGAGTTGCCTCCTCATCCTCCTAAACCCTCCCTGACTTTACAATCACCATCAATGGCAACCAATCAAGACCACAACAAAACACACCACCAAGAACCAGCTGAGAGAGAATTTTTGGAGAGAGTGAAGAGATGACTGCTGAAGGCAAAGCTGGCTAAGGGGAGAAGCAAATCGGACAAGATTGAGCAGAAGCCATGAACCAAAACACCTCTCAACTATATCAAGCCTGCCCTTGATCACCCACTTACCATCCACCAATCAAAGGTTTCAAGAAAGGTATGTCATCCTGGGCACCTCGCCACATGAATCAACCTTGTCAAAGCTGAGATTCCACTCACCAAAATAAAATGCAAGTGAACTCACAGAAATCTCAGAGTTGACTCAGAAAATCATCCCAATGCTTGAGATTCAATCTCACAAAAGCAAGGGAGTCTACCCTCCAAAACTCTAATAACCACTGTGCCTTGAAATAACCCCATCCCTACTCAGGTGATTGGATAGTTTCTACAAAAACCATTGAGCTCATTTTGTGATCAAGTGCTGAAGCCCCCCAACAAGCCTATCCAAGTTCAATACATCATTGACGCCACATAATACAACTTAAACATCTTGAACCATGTTGATTATGGCCTTGCAAGGTTCATCTCGCATCATTCAAGCTCAACAATAAGCTATGGCTTGGAGCTCTGTCCACTCAGCCCATTTGGACCCCTCCTTCAGCACCATCCAACATTAGACCAATTCATGATAATCATCTAGAAGGCATCAACTACACATCTTGCAAGATTGATGAGTCAACAATAAAGAAAATTTTGGAAGAGACAACCTACCAAGGAAATCATAAGTCAGACCTTTCATCCAAAGAGCGCCCACATATAACCAAGCTTGTGGTCCAAGATGTTAAATACAGCTATGGTAATCCTATCACAATCGATTTTGTACTGAGACTTGGTGGGGCCAAGGTTTACTCAGTAGGCATCCAAAATCAAATGAACATTGATAAAAACGGCAACCCCATCTCAAAGAAGTCCCCCACGGTCTATTGCACCACATGAGCAATGGAAACTCATTCAATCAACAAGTCAACAAGGAACAATGCCCCAAGGCAATCTTTGGCTTTGTCATCTTCCAATTTGTCCACTTCATCTTCTTTGTCTGGATCTTCCACCCAAATGAACCAATCCTATGCAACGTGTTTGATATGGAAACAACCTACCACCAACTCCACATCACTATAGCCATGGCTGTCAAATGCATCACTGTATCGTTTCATAATGTGGAAAGAGAAATACACCCAATGAGATAGGCAAAGATGCATTGTAATGACCATCTTACTTTTGGTTTAAGCATAGCTCCACCTCATTTTTGTATCATCTCCAAATCTACCTTTGATCAAGCCAACGACCCCATCTACTGCAAAAAATGGGACTCCTCATCTCTCACATCCCCGTACAAGTCTATGCTACCCTAACCAGATTTTCTACTGAACAATTTCCCTTCCAACAAGGAAGAAGAGATAGATCTCCCTATCCCTAAGAAATGCAAAGGTGAGACAGAAGGATATGACATCAACAACACACCAGCACAGTATTAGTATTATCATTCAAATGTAACTGGAGCACGATCCAATGATCCTGCCAAGTGGTTGTGATGGCCTTATTGTTAGTCTTCTGCCCACTGATAGCATCTTTGAGACCATCCCAAGACTAGATCCCACTTCATTACAGGAGCCGATGGTGGAAGGAGGTCTTGCAAAACTGGTTGTTGTCCTCAGATGGTAGAACAATACTTGGTGTTTCACCTTGGTGCTTCCCATCAAGAGAGCCTGGACAACTCAGATAGGTATCACCAAAGCACAGAAGAAGATATTCTGCAACCTACAAAGAGCTATTGACTCTCATTATATGGCTCAATCATGTTGATTTTGTCATTCCCAATGCAAGACACTTTATGAGCACCCTCAGGCATATGGAGGCCACCACAAAACAAAGGAACAGAGTGTTGCTCTCTCATCAAGCCCTGGACAACCTTGATCTCTGGTTTGTATTCCTTGAGCCAGCAAAGTCAGGAATATCAATCAACCGTATTGCATTTCAAAAGCCCACATTAATCTCCTACTCTGACTCCTACAAGTTTGGCATTGGTGGATACTCCCCATTCACTAGTATTGGTTCGTGCTATCAGTTCACAGAAGCTGAGGTCAAGGCTTTCACACTCAACCTCAAGACTCTACAACAGATATTGCGGTATAAGGAAAGTGCAATCCAAGCACATACCCCTTCCCATGCTATCTGAATCGGAGTCACAGCACCGGCACAGTAGGATGGCTCCACAAATCCAACCATGAATACACAGAAGCCTCCATCCATGTCATATTAGCAACTTCAATATACAAAACATGATGAGCTGGGATGCTTGTAACTATTCCCAAAACCTCCCAGGGAAGGATAGTGTTGTAGCTAACAGCCTCTTGTGTGACTTCCACCTTTCAAATACCAACTGATTTCAATACTCATCTCACTCCATCCCTCTCTTCTATCAACCCAAACCAAGATCATTGACTTGCCTCATGATCTTATCTTCTGGATTACATTGCTGGCTCAGGAATGACCAGGAGATATGGAATCACTAAAGAATGGATCAAAAGTAAGATTGCAGCTGTGATCATTAGATGGGATTCCTTGAAAGGATCAAGTTCACTGACAACCCCTATATAGAGGAGCTCACCAGCTCCAAAACAATTTGCATATACTGTGTTTTCATGCATGCATTGCAAAGAGGTGATTTTAGGAGAACAAGACAAGGAAACCAAAGCTTCCACTGCCATATTTGCTATTGATAGTGTGGCAGTGGCCTTTTGTAGAGAGTTGTTGGCACAGCCCCATCCTTGACTCATAATGAAAGACTCACAGCCACATCTCGAGAGAAATGAAGTATTGATAGTGCGATAATCTCATAGAAAGGCTGGTAAAACACTAGCCAAACATTGTCTTTACTGCTCAATCAAAGATACATATAAAAAGGATGCTACACATGATTAACCACTAAAATTGAGCTATCTAATCTTGTTTCTTGCCATGGCCGCTCACATCGTGATGACCGTTGTTGGGACCTCTGCCAATCTCCCACTTACGCGGCGCTCCCGCCATGTTGGCACATGGTGCTCCCGTCATTGCATCTTCTCTGCTCCCATAAGACCTGTTCATCCGTTGTTTTCTTCGCTCCCACGAGATCCTGTCTGTCTGTCCTTTGTCCATCTGTCCATGGATAGTCCCCATATGGGACATATCCAGACAAGAAGGGATACCAAAAAGGAGACCCAGCAACAAAGAACAAGAAGGCAATCCTACTGACAGTTTATCTGCATATTCTGAAATTGGCAGACAACACAAGAAAGATTGCCAAGGCTCATCTACTATGTATGTTGCTCTCTTCTTTGGAACAAGGATCAAGGAGCTGTGAATACCTATGGATCAGTTATCTCAAACAAAAGACCCACACAACAAGAGTAAAAAAGATGTGGTTTTCAGGCTAGGACCAAAAATCATCTCTCACGACATGTTAGACAAAGAAGAGCCTGTCAGTATTTCAATCAAAAGTTGGATATCAAAGACAAGACCGTGGCCCAAGATGCCACTGACGACCCCCAACTCAATCCTGTTTGGCACTGGAAATATACTATTCAGGGCCTTAATTCTTACCCAAATTACTTAGACAAATGACATGTATCTACTTTTACAATGGAACAAGTTCAACAGAATCACCTCCCACAAAATGCTGCTACTAGTGAACTGGGCTTCTCGAGCAACAAAGTTGGCATGCACTCAAACCAGGCCGCATCAGCAATGCTCATGATCTTGGCCGACATGACCACACCCACATACTCTGTCATATTGATAGATAGATGGAGTTCTGACACATTCCTTGCCTAAATTGAGAAACAAATAAAGGAATTTATAAAAGGAGTCAGCCCAAGGATGTTCAACAACAATATCTTTGACAATTTCCCTCTTACAAGCGCATCATCCAATAATGGCACTATGCCAGTTCATGGCCAGAGCCATCATCGTAGAGCCTGTTTGAATATTCTCCATGGCTAGCTCCAATCCTGAAACTAGTGCCATGTTGGTTTTTGATCTAGAGGATGCAGCCTTTTGGAAAACCCATTTTAAATAGGCTTGGGTTTCATATTCAAGTTCAACCATTGGTTTTGATTCCGCATGGGCAAGTGCTTCTATTAGTCAGAATGTAGAGCCTAACTTACTTGTTCTCCCACTTTCAATCCTACCTCTTAGTTCATAAGTTCACATGTTGCTATCACATCATATACTTTGTCCAAGCTTCTCTATCCATTGCAAGGACTGTTTGTGCCATGTTTTGTCAGTATAGGTCCGCTTAGTAGGAGAGAACTTGGATCACTCACAGGAATGAAGCTTGCAACAGCAAGATATGTACCCAGATTGGATACTTTGAAAGGACTCACATTTTGGGCACGTTGCTCATTTTCAAGGACTGCTATGAATGAGATTTTGAGTCCCACTCTTTCTGTTGATGGCCATTCGAACAATTGCAATAGCAACAACCATTCAAGCAATTGCCACTGATAGGTTGTCATCCCAGGTCATATCCTAAAACCCACTTTGTAAGCTATTTAGACTAACTATTTTTGAGCTCTTTTGATAGAAACAAATTATTTTTATGCAGCACAATCCTATCTCGCGGACACGCCAGAAGACTTTTTGGGACATCCAACCACAACACACAACTAGCAACCAGCACAACAAACAACGAACACAATATCATCAATAAAAAGCAACCATCAAGCTCAATCCAGCCGATGGTTGTAGCTCTATTTTGGAGCAAATGTCCCACTTATAGGGTCAGTCAGTGGCTCTAATTGAAGCCACTGACCTCCTTTATTGATGGGTTATGGGCAATTTTATGTTTTTAACTGATAAGGACATCTAAATCACCCGCCTTGAAACATGAGTATCTTGGCACCCTTTTTTGCTATTGTTATAGAAACGTAGTAAATAAAAAAGTAATATTAATTCATAGTGTTAAACCCTGTCACCCCCCTCTGCTAAAATAATTATGCAGCCATGTGTAGCAGCATGGTCTCCATCGCTGGTTACAAATACCATACCGATGGCCATGCTTGGCTGCCATGTTTGGCCACCAGTTCAGAAGCGGACAATCTTTCCTGCAAGATCACCACCTGTCAAGCGGAGATCTTCTTCGCCAATGTGTATATTGGCGGTCCCTGATATTCAATCGAGGGGATTGGTAACATTCCCTTCCATCGGCGCCCTGAAGTTGGGAGAGTGGCATATCTGCCATTATTGAGTTTAGGCCGGGTTGAAAAGATGACAGATGACCAACAATGAGTGAAGAAAAGGGGCTATGAAGTAAATATACTTGTTCCTATGTGGGACTTTCCAATCCCGAGTGGGGCTTAAACCCTTGATATTTGACAAATGAATCAAATGTCACATACACTCTTTTCTCTACAAAAAAAAGAAAAATACACGTCCCAATTTCCTTCAAACTATCCTCAATTTGTTTCATACCATATCCAATATCACATTCTCTGATGTACATATAGTATGGCTGAGTGGACCTTCCACAGGACCACTAAAGTAGCCTAGCATGAGTATGTCTTTAATTGCCTTTAGTAGTGACAAAACATGAAGGAAACAATATAGAAATTTTAACCCATGGCTAAGAGAGTCATGAGAGGAGTGAGAGATGACCAAATGATTTAAAAATGCATTCTTTATATCCTTGTCCCAGATATTGTACCATGTACCTAATTATGTACCTAAATATAAGGAGGGAGTGTCTGGAAGCATTACAGATTTTTCGCTCTAAATGTTAAGAAACTATTTTCTATAAACTTCCCCACACCCCAACCATAATACACATTAAATTTATCACCAAGCCACAACATGCTGTAAAATAATGATAAAAATCTCAAGAACATGTGCAAAATGGTAAACAAAATCAGAAATTTACAAGCAATATGATGAAAACCGCTGGAGAAAGATAAAAATATTTCTTATTAGTGCATGATA
>JALLOZ010000050.1:3408-13869 GCA_036939875.1 Thalassiosira pacifica
AATGTTCCGATCGCGCATCGGAACTGTTCTCATCGCGCATAAACTAAAACTCATTCTTAGTCACATTTGACTTTCCCAAGACTCACAACTCTCTAATATAGTGACATTCCGAGCACACTTTTCTACTCCCAACACTTTGTCATTGCCAAATTTGGATATTCTAGCATATTTGAAGGGGAGGCCTTTGAATAAACATAGGACATGTATATATCTATAGAATTGTGAGAACAAGATCTATTAAACGGTGCCACTCGCAACCTTATTATATCTATCGGCTTCTTAAGCCAGGCCAAAAGGAGGTGTTCGTGATTTATTTATGGGAAAGAGGGAGTACGTTTTAGCTGTCTTATTTCCGAATATCACATACTCAGTCCGTTCCAGGAAAAAAGTTCTTTCAGATGGATAGAGCTTGTTCCATTATTGCGCATTTCAAGCGGTCTATCATGTCAGCGTTCTCTCTCCATTCATTCAGTTTGTGCCGAGGATTTAATGTATGTACTCAGTCCGTCCAATATTAAAGTGTAGTTTCATGTTGTCACCTGAGTGATAATGGGGTACTTATGCACATGCTAGTTAAAGAGATGATGTAAAACACAGCACACCGCACATCGCATTGCGTGTCGCATCTTGTAAAGTAATAGAAGGAATTGAGAACTCATCAAATGATGCCCGTTTTGAGATAGCGTCTGTGAATAGCCCGCAACCTTTGAAAATGTGACAGACTGAGTATGTAGCGCTTGCGTTACGTGTAGAATTAAGGAGACTTTGTGCCAGAAAATATGCACCTTACATACCAGAACTTGATAACGAAGAAAAAAAGCAACTAAAAGCTCACAATTAGAAGAAGCACGTGCAATGAAATCTCTGTTATCGAATAGCTTCATGGTGCCACGCCGAGCAAGGCAGGTGGCGGCATTGCCACTGCAATGTAAGACATCAAGAGTGCCATTACCAATGAAGCCGAGGATGGACTAAATGTTTGCACCACAAGTGACACCACTGGTTATTGGACAGCGTGTGGAAGGAACGGTCATTGCAGTAATGCCTTTGCGTCTGCTGTGCCCAGCAACTTGAACTATGTGCGCTGTTGCTCTGACGGGGAGAAGAGCGGATGGATGAAACACGGGAATCAATGCCCCTGGGGCCAGAGCAATATTATGGTGACGAACCTTCCAGGGTGCTTGTAATAACATTGATGCCAGGCTTTGCACGAATGCGGAGCTCCATTTGGATTGCTCCGCACAGTCTGGTTGTGGATTCGATGACAAGATGGTATGGGCTCTCAGTAGCGAAGCTCTTGCCCTACCTCCACCTGCTCCATTTCCACCTACCATCCTTTCTGTGATATCCGACATGCATGGTCTTGGATCTTGCTACGATCATGTAGCTTCCTGTTCTGATGCATATTGCTTCCCTCCCTGCTAAATGCACTATCGGCCAAGACAAGTCTGTTGCTTGCGGTGACCAATAATGAACTTGGACCAAAAGCTATTGGAAAATGGGTGGATAATTGATCCTTAGTTTTCATGTTACCATGAATATTGCCGGAAATATTGTCACAATGTTGTCGCATTGTTGTCAGCATCAAGAAATATTGCCGGCAGCATTGCTTGTGACATCACACTGTCATCATTGTCGCCTGGCAGGTCAGCACCAGGTGCCACCATTGTTGACATCACGGTCAGGGCTCTACATCAGTAGTTATGTAACAGTTGAAAAATATCTGTTTTTTTGCACTTAATATTCCCCCTGTTACCTAGCTGTTATACAATTAACAGGTCATTTGGAGTTTCTATTAACAGCTGTCTGATAACAAGCAGGTTTCCAAAATCAGAAATAAAAATATGTTTAAGCTGTCTTATTTCCAAAAATATCACATACTGTTGTTTGCTAGGAATAGGACAAGCCACCCAGCACCAAGGGAAAATACCACCTCCTCAGTAATGAGGAGAAGGATAAGCCACCTGGTGTTGAGGAGGGAGGCAACATCCTCAGTGCTGGGGAAAAGGACAATCCATACGGTACCAAGGAGGAAGATGATCTCCTCCAAATAAAGTAGGAGGAGGATATACCTACATGCCTACAAGGAGGAGGTACTCTTTGGAATCACAGATGACAAGCCAATTGGCACTAAGGAGGAGGGCAACTGTCTCACTGACAAAGAGAATGATGAAGGATGAGACTCCCGGATTTGATGAGGAAGACGATCTCCCCAGCACCAAGGAGGAGGAAATTGTGTTGGGTGTACAAGTTTAACAAATCTTTGCCGTTGGTAAGTAACCAATTGAATCACGAAAAAGTTTTCAATCCCCTCTCGATTGTAACGCAATTGGTTTCAATGGCAGCAATGATCCTGACCTTGTTGAGAAGGTTAGATTTATCATGTTCTTGCCTAGCAGGAGGATGCAGCGGTATACATTCAAGCATGATCTACCAATTCCGACCCCCCAGCCACAACGCGTCAGAACAACAAGGCCATGCATGAAGAGAACAATGTTTCCCTCTAATTTAACTCCCTCTGCTGATTGCGTGTATCATAGGGTGTCCACCTCTTCTTGCAATTACTACTTCACAATAAACCACCATTTTCCAAAACGATTTCAATAGTCATCCAAAAATTTCACAGCCACAATATTCCCACAATCAATTTCATCCAGTGATCAAATCATAACCAAGACAAACGCACAAGACCAAACTCATCAAAACCCCAACCACTTGATCATTGCCCCCTACTTGTACTGCGCAGTTGTCACGCCAAGACTTGCGTTGGCACAGCCCTTCATGTACAACAGACTCCCCACGCAGAAGGCAACCGATCCGAAGGTGCACGATAACGAATGTTGAAGGCCCCCCAATAGTGTGAGGAGGGCGTACGAACCACACCCTTCCAAATAATTATGATGTCCACGTTGGACATGATTGAATGCGTCAGCGTTCTTGTCCTGTTTTGGTACGGCTATATGTCAAGTGTAGAAAGAGATGACCACATGTTTTCAAAGAGCAAAGGAGTGGGTCCCCACTTTATTTTTGACGACCGTAAACTCACCGTAGCAATTGGGATACTGAACATCACATTTATTCCTTGCCGCCATGACAAATCTGCTCAGGTGCATGCCGGTGATGATGGGTCCGACCCTATCGCAATTATTATCCGAGCGGGAAATTTAAAAATGGAGAGAGATGGAAGGGTGTGAGGCGGCGATGTGGCATAGGACATATATATGTAACCATATATCAAGTGGCATAGGGCATGTGTATAAAACTTTCTATCATCTAATTGACACCATATGAGCTTCCGGGCATCAAGAGGACATACTCACCTGGTGCCAAGGACAACGACCATGGCGAAGAGTGAAGAAATCCCAGGTCGGTGAAGTGAGTCAAGACAGAAAGTCACATTGTTATCTCAGATGTATTACTGTTACATCATCAATTTTTCAAAAACTGATTGATAGATGTCATTCTCTCTCTTATTTTGACGCATGCTAATATGCCTTGTTATTTAAGTGTGAACAGCGATGGGAGTTGCAACAACACTGTTTATGGAAAGTTTTCGCCCAGTACTTATAATGGAATCGTTGAAGGCTTGTGGTATAATTCTAATCATAGGGTGCACTTTGACCAGCAAAGCTATGTAGGTTTTTTTAGGCCTGTAAACTCCTGTAAAGTAGGAACTCAAATGGAAGGAGCATTACATCTGATTGTGCAACTAACGGTTCACATCAAGTTCGGATTGACACGCCTTGTTAAATATGAATATCGTTTTATTTCATCTACGTAGCCTTTAAATACTAAAGGTTTTGGTGTAAAATTTACCCAATGGTTGCCGTTTATTTTAGATGGCGGCCTGGATAGGCCGTTCAATGCACACCACCCACAATGAACCTCCGACGTTCAATTGTTCTTTCGAAGCAATGATGCACACCAATCTTCCAAAGATGCCAAGATCATGCCCATTCGGAGGACAAAGCTAAAACTAGGTTGAAGAGTAGGTCTTCGCCCTACATTCCCCTTTGTCCTTTCAACGGCCCACTACCACACCGTCAGCATGGGCAGCCACAGAATTACTTATTGCTGGCCGTCAGGCATCAAAGATCAACAAGAAGACCGACAAAACAAAATTGGTCACATCATGAAGCTCGACGTCCCAAAATCCAAGATCGCCTTCGTAGACTTCCTGTTGGAGATCAATCAGAAGTCACGCAGGTCTTTCTGGTACCGCGTGTACGAAAAGGAGACGGACAAACCAGAAACTATCCAGATCCCTCCAACCTTAGACAAGACGACTACGGCAGAGTTATCAAACAAAGAAGAAACCCTCCGTCAGCTGCTTGGTGCATCTTTCCGTGTGCATTTGGGTGTAAAAGAAGAAACATACAACAATCTGCTCGTGGCCCTTGGTCTGTTGAAAGCTAGCAATGGGAAGCTGAAAGTGCAGCCTAGTGCATGGACAGCTCTGGTGGTGAAGATCAACGACATGGAGTTCACAGAAAGCTACCCAAAAAAGAAAATTGTTGGAGGAGGAAAAAGATACTATATTCGTCTTAGTCCAAACGTCAATCAATATGACAAATCTGTGGAGGCACAAGTCAAATCCAGATCCCGACATCCTCCACGGACAGGTTCGATTGCAGCAGTCCAGAAAAAGCTGAATAATGTCCTTGATGTCTTGGACGATCAGGATTCACACAAGAAGGAGAATGCAATCAACCTTTGTGCCACGAGGAGAATAGAAAGGAGAAGAACAACATCAATCTGCATTTGCGCCACAAGGAGAAGGAGAAAGAGAATGATAGTGACAAAAATTACTAAGTACCCAGTACTTAGGTCACTAGGTATCATTCCTTCTGACCTCTCAGACTCACGGATGCACGTTTTACTCAGAGAGCTGATTGAATTACAGATCTCCCATAAAAAAACAGAGAATTTGACCACTCCTTCTCATCTGAATGATGCTTCAGTTGTTGCGTCTCCACATGTTGCAAGTCCACAACCTTCATAAGAATAACAAGGAGCAGAATCCTTCTTGGCACCCAAAAAGAAATCTTTGTGTAAGTGGCGTATATCTTCCAAAATTTCTTTCAAGTACCAGTGTGGTGACACGACGTACAGCGCTGTCATGATTCCTCGTCACAAAAACAAGAATTCCTTTAAAATGTACCATCGAACTGTGCCATGAGTCAGCGAGACTGTTCGAGAAATGGGCAGGATGACAGGATCTCTTTCTGTAAGTCTGGCATTTGGGACAAGACAAATACTGCATGAGGTTGCTCAGTCAGCTCCAAAGGAATATGTAGATGTCACAAAGGACTTGCATCTCAACGTTGAAGGGAAGATGGATGCAATAGGCCTAGCAGCCTTGAAACAGCTTGCCAGCTTGGAGGACTGGCAAATGCTCCGAATTTTAAAGCATTTCAATTATGCTTTCAAGGGATATGACATGTCCGTGCCGTACCTGGAGATTAAACAATTCTTTAAAGGCTATGTCACGCCCAGAACAAAGAAGTTTAAGCACCAATACAAGGACGAATCCTTGTGATTGTGATTGTCGTGATTGTCTGGTTTCCGGGTGGGATCAGTCTTTGCCATACTACGTGGATCCGGGGTGCTTCCACCACCTGGACTCCACGGCCAGTGCTCTGGACCCAACACCTTACGGCATGGCTTACAGCCCACCACTTCAGAATCCAAGCTATTCCTCAAGAGACTATCCCCCATTGGGTCCCCCTGAAACCCAGGGCATTTGAGGGAACTTTAGATCCCTTAGTGGCGTGCTACAAGGCGCGCTCACCTACCACCTACCAGTAGGCCACGGGACCCAATACGGGATCCCGGCCTCTCCCCCCCCTGTGAGGGGGGAGGATATGAGCCCTTAAACGCCCAACTACCTACGACTACCATCGCTCCCTGTGGGGCTCCAGCAGTAGCCACGATGGGCCACGAGTGATAGCTATTGAACATTCTTGCAGGCAATTAGCCCACGGTATCCCTGTGAATGGATAACTCGGCCTACTTAGCTAGGTTAGGGAGAGGGCCATCGCGTCGCTGGCCGGAAACTGAGTACCGCATCAGCATGGGGGAGCTAAACAGGTCGGTTGGAAATGTCGCAAAGTTTGACAACCAAGGGTCTGATGTGATTCCCCCCGTATCGGGAACCAAGATGGGACTCAGAAGTCAAAGAGGGCATTGTTCCCTGTTAATGTACCCCCGTAGAGCTTCCCGATTAATCATTTAGTCCACCCATGCAGTGCTTGTCCGGAGGTTTTGGTTGGAGGGGTTGACATGGTTCCGTGCATTGCCCACAAGTTAACTGTACTGGTGTCAAGACTTGAACCCCTGACCACACGTTACATGTTCGGACAACTAACCAACTTGCCTAAGGCTTTTTTTAGAGTATTCGTGTGGTGTTATTGGATTGGTCAGATTTTCTTGACTCATGTTGCCCCGTACCCGGTTTATTTGCTCTTTCAAGGCTCACCCGTCCTAGGTCCAAGAACTCCCACACTCATGCAGTGGTATGAGGGGCGCCCCTGATGGAGCCCCATCTGCAAAATTGCGGGCCCGAAGGTGCGCAAGTAGTCCTACCATGGCGGACTGGCACAATTAACTCAAGTATCTCTGCGAAGGTTGCCATGCCTTCCAGCCTTCTGGGGGTGTGCGCCTGCTGGGAATCAAACCCATGACCACCTCCTTTTGAAGTGATGCTCTTGCCATTAGAGCTAACAGTGCAGGATACATCCTTTGCTTCGGTGGAGTGTGAGTACCAGAGAATTGATGACATATTTTACACTGTGGTTAAGGAAATACTTCAGGAGGAGAACCTTAACCCTAACCAAGTGGTATTTCTAGAGATTATTCTTGGCGGTGACCATTGGCTCGAAGCATTTTGTCTCTGTTTTTGTGCAATTGCCACATTGAAGTCAGGTAGAATGTTGCACACGAATTACGGTGGTGCAGGATATGTCAAGGGAAAAGACACCCCAGATGTTCTCGAGGCGTCAATCATGAGCTGGTTGACTGAAGATCTAAAAACCATCAACTCTCACCAAGTTATGTTAGATGTATTAGCTGATGGAAGCAAGCGTTTGTGACCAACACAGATGACGTTATAGGATCTGCACAGCACCACATGATACCTAACATGATTTTTTTAACACAGGCGATCTCAAGTGGATGGCGGCGCTTCTTGGGATAGATGACATGTCTTCTGAGTTGTGTATCTACTGTTTCTTGTGAAAGAAACAGTGGCTCAAGAATGGACACAAGAAAAGATGCCTGAGAACCACCGAGAACATGAAAGCATATTTGGAAAAGAACCTGTCAGTATCAGACAGGACGGGGGCAAAAACAACAGCTGACTGGCTTTTCATTCCTGTTGAGAGTTACTATGTTCCTCTGTTGCACATTATGATAGGTACTTTCAATGATCTGATTGATTATTATTTCAATTTAATTGGCTGCATGATAGTTGTTAAGCACACTTAGGAAATCAAATGTGCTGAAGAACACAAGGCTTTAGATTCAATCATCGATGGATTGAAAGCAGCAGTTGATAAGTTCAAGGTTTCTCCTTTGGGAAAGAAACGATCAAAGCTTGTTGCAAGGTACAACAAGCAAGAGAAGAAAATCAAGAGCGGCACCAATGTTCGCGACCCTCTATCTGTGAATGATATATCTGAGCATCAGTATTTGCAGGACCTATTTGAGCAGACAACAAAACCAAGAGATGCAGCAGCAAGCAAAAAAACGACGCATACCACCAAGAGAGAAAGAAAGACTCCACAAGCGTGCGTAACAAGATTGAAAATTACTGCAAGAGCAAGGGCCTCGACCGGGGAAAGGTCTTTGATGGTAAGTGTGATGGCAATGATGCAAGAAAAGTAATGGAGAATCCAGATACAATATTTGACCACGGGATGATAGAGACGTTGACCAATGCAAAACAATCTAGCATTAACAACAGGTACACCAACAAGTTGCATCATGCCATTGTTGATGTGATGGGCAAATGGAACTTGTTCTTTTCAGTTTTTCAAAAGGAGGTGCCAACTGAAGATGAGAGAAAATCTGCCTAAGAGAATGCACAGAAAGCTATTAATGCCCACTATGCACTGCTGAAAAATAAAATCCCAAAGGTACATGTTGCAGAAGACCATGCAGTTGATCAGTACTTGAAACTGCGTCCTGGCTGGTTGCAACTGCTCATTGAGCATTGAGTAGAGCAGAGCCACCAGAAGAGTGCAAAGATTGAGAGCAGGTTCAAGCATGTCCCAAATTTGGAGGTGTGTGCTAACATTTCTGATGGAGAGAGAGATGCAGCACATGACTCTCTTGTGAAACAAAGAAGCATGGCTGTGCATGAGAAGACCTCCCGAGGAAAATAAAAATAAAAATAAATAAATGAGACAATACTATCTCTCGTATTATTTGCACTCCCGTGCATCTTGCAAAGCATCTTATAATATTAATGCGCTTGAAAGTATGGAGCAAAACGCGTATGTGCATGCAACATGCATGCATCCCTAACTCACAAAACGGAATGAGGTTGCAGGTTCAAAAACGCAAAAAGGCACCCGTTC
Source organism: Thalassiosira pacifica (assembly GCA_036939875.1). NCBI lineage: Eukaryota > Bacillariophyta > Thalassiosirophyceae > Thalassiosirales > Thalassiosiraceae > Thalassiosira > Thalassiosira pacifica. The sequence goes on from JALLOZ010000050.1 coordinate 11,988, forward strand.
TCTTCCCCTGTGTGCTCTAATACAGGGCATTTACACATGCAACGCCAGGAGACAGACTCGAACTAGCGACACCCAGGGCACTCTGGCACACCTATTCTATTTGCCCAGGAAAATCTTGTAGTGGAGTGTAAACAGTTGTGCATTATAAGGAGATTGGCGAGGTGTTACTTGAGAATTGCAGCGATTCAACGGTTTCTTTTGGCAGGACTAATGATTTTTGGTATATCGGACGCAAATTTGGAAGCCGGAGTCGTTCTACAAAAAGATAAATTAATGGCAAAATACAAGCGTACTAATTGTTAGAATACCTACGCAGGTCTATTATTAGGCCCTACAAAACCTCTCTTAATTTTTTGACCCCAGGGGATAATAAAAGTTAACTAGGCGTGTCAGCGTTAAGCTAGAGCAGATTTGATGTGGGCCCCTCTCAGATGCAACCTTAGCCAAGACATGTCCGTTACTGCAAGATCATGTATTATGTCCAGAACAATATAAATACGTATGATTCTGGATATTTTCCTTAAAAAACAGCGATTTTCTTTTTCAACATTGTACTTTTATTTTCATGATGAATTGTCCTCCAAAATTACAATCAAATTTACCACCAACTTTACAGCCAAAATAGCCAAATATATTGCCGGCAATAATTTAATACATGCAAATCACGTATAAGATTATGTCCAATTTACGTCCAATTTACATCCATTTTTTACTCCAATTTTACCTCCAATTTCACCTCCAATTTTACCTTAAATTTTACCTCCACTTTTACGTCCAATGACAAGAGTCTTGTACTATACGTATTCCTGCCTTGTAAACAACTAGGACACAATCAATAACTTGGTATCTTTTTCAGAATTCCACGTATGTAGAAACATTATACACAATCCTGTCAAGTACGGGAATGGTCAAGTTTGGCATTTTTTTTAATAAAAGCAGTCACAGCTACCAATAGGTATGGTATGACTACCGTATCAGGGCTTTGGTCGGAGGTTGGCGGGAACTAGGAGGCCCCGCCAACGTAGGTTTGGACTCCCTAGTACATATCCCACTGCAGATGTACTATATATATATATGGATTCCAGCGTTAGATTACTTTTGTGCAATCAATCCCACAGGTCTTGTACAAAATCCCAAGTACGTAACAATCCTGATTCAAGAGAACTGATAGGTGAAGCTTGCCTTTGTCTTCTTCATCATTGTTGTCGTTGTTGTCGCCGTCATTGTCGTTGTTGTCACAATGCAATTGTTGCTGTCATCGTTGCTGTCGCGGTTGTGGTAGTCGCAGATCCTCAAAGAAACTTGTCGACGACGGCGCCTCATGCTGTTTTTAATGTAAGAGTGATTGGTTTTGTGAGCCCAGTGCGGCAGAAGGTAAGCATGGTGTTTTTGGCAAGCAGAGGGCAGTACACAGTGGTTGGTGGCATATTCTCTCCCATTTCAGTTGAAGTTGATTTCGTGATTCACTTTTATGTCCAATTTTACGTTTAATTTTACGTTTAATTTTACGTTTAATTTTACCTCCAATTTTACTTCTAATTTACGTCCAAATTAACTTCCAAAATTATTCCTGGGTACCTATAGATAGCCGGATTACAGAAAATGGTGTATTTAAATTATAGCTAATTTAAGAGTCAATTGGGGGGCAATTCAACATGAAACTGAAAGTACAATGTTGAAAAAAATCGCTGTTTTTACGGAAAATATCCAGAATCATACGTAATTTAAGTACCTCCGGCCATAATACATGATCTTGCTGGTGATGACAAATAATGAACTTGGGCCAAAAACTATTCGAGAATGGGTGGATAATGATTGATCCCTGGTTTTCATGTTACATTGTTTTTACCGTAAATATTGCCGCACATATTGCAATGATGTT
>JALLOZ010000051.1:0-18869 GCA_036939875.1 Thalassiosira pacifica
ACGCCACGCTACGCTACGCTACGCTACGCTAAGCTACGCTACGCCACGCCACGCCACGCCACGCCACGCCACGCCACGCCACGCTCGCAACGCCAAACTATGTACAATACACAATACCCTTTTAATTCCTCTACATAGCTAAGCTACTTAGTACGTACGCCAAGTATTGTACTCATTATTTGTACTCTACCTCACGAGCTTAACAACCCGTAGCTTTAACTCGGCATACCATAAAATATTCTTCGTCTGCCACGTCACGATACGACACTAAGTTAGCGATAAATTTATAAACTACAAATATTCCCACAACGCGCAACCACCGCGCATCCCTCCGCTCACGACGATGGCGGCCATGCCGACCCTAGGACGCCGCCGCACCGCGCAACGCCAATATTGGGTCCCCAGTGAACAAGGCCGAGATCCGTCGATGAAATATTGTTGTGAACCTCCCTTCCAGCCTTGTTCACTGGAGACCACTGCTAAGTGGTCGAACTGACCAGTGCCGCTTAGCGATGGCCGTGACCTCAACGGCAGTCGAGCAGCGCCATGAAGACCTTCTCTGACGGATCGTCTCCTTTCGTCCCCGTGCTCGGCCGTCGCACCCATCTCCGAAAATGTCGTTCGACACGGACATGACATATCGACGAGCGCGCTGGTCGTCGACGGGAAGGTCCGTCAAGACAGCCTCCCACAGCCTCCCACACACACGAATATTTTCGTCCGAGCGGGACAGCTGCACCTTCGACACCCGTGGTGTCAAGATGATCTGAATGACCTCCTAGACATGGGGGAGGTTCGAATGAGTGCTCGTTTCGAACGCAATTACTTGTGCCGGCTGATCCGGCTGATCCATCCGGCTGATATCATCCGAGTTTCTCAAACGGGATGGCACGAACATCAACCCTCATTCCTCAATGTGAGGGGGACCTGCATGGAGCGCTTGTTTTGGTGTACAATAGGGGTTGACGCCAATAATTAGGACACAGAGATGTAAATATTAATTAAATGGGATTGAATGTTTGCAAATATCCAACATTAGATAGGGTTCTAACTATGGTTCAAACTATTTTAAATTTAATCTTAATTTGTGTTGACCTGATTGCCCTAGTCTTTGCAATCCTTCTTGTTCACGTCTGAGAGTTAATAGCCGGTTGTCTTACTCACAAGTGTGCGCAAGAGTTTGTCAACTCACAATGGTCTGCGTGAGAGTCTGTCAACTCACAGGCTATAATAGTTGACAGACTCTCATGAGCCTGTGGCCTGAGGCCAGGTTGCCGCTGGTCTGCTGGTCGTACCTGCTGGTCGTACACAGCCAGGTTGTTTCCTGCTTGCATGCCATACCTGGACAGGTCATCACCAACCTGCTTGTCAAGATAGGTCGTCGTCTCGCCTTGAAGGGAACAGGCTTGCTGGGAGGAGGCCCTGCAACTTGAGGTTGAGGTGCCTTCTCGATGTTATGCACACAGATACAAGCTTCCACAAGGTCATGTATGACACGGCTTAGAGATCATGGTCCTTGAGATCATGCGTCTTTGTCCTCGTCGTCCTCGGGTCCTCGTCGTTCTTGTTGTCCTTGCCGTCTTGCCGTTGTGGTGGACGAGCTCAATCTCGTCGTGGACATCACGTTGAGGTTGAAGTTCGACGAATTCGACAGGTTGACGGGTCAACGGATCCGGCTGATCGGTGGATCAGACAGATCGAGTGCCCGTCCTCGAACCCTCGCGTTCAAGGACGGGTACCGTTCGAGAGCAGGGCGAGCTCGTCGACGTTGCGCCCATACACATTCAGCAGCAGGGCGGGCTCGTGCCCCCACGCGTTCAGCAGCAGGGCGAGCTCGTCCCCCCACGCGTTCAGATCTGACGGCACGCGTTCAGATCTGACGGAACGAGAGCAGTAGCGCCACCGTCGAGCTGAAAATGGCTGTAACGATGCCATGGAGATGGAGGCACTATCGTGAGATGGCAGTACTGGTGGCAGTGCTTTGGCACTGCTTTGGCGGCCATGACGCATCCGGGAACCTCCCAGTGATCGACAGCAACGGGACCACGACACAAACGTACCTCAACTACTCCCCGTGCTGGATGACGGGACAGCGGCCGTCGACGTCGGATCGAGAGAAGAAGAGGTCCGAGGTCGTGGTTCTGATTCTGATCCATGCGACAGAAGAAAGGGAAGAGTGTGAGAAGGTAGATACATCGGTCGCTTCTCGCCGGCGCTAGCTCTCTCCTTCAAATGAACGTACCTTCAATATCCAGAAAAGTGCCCAGCACGCAACCTGTCGTGCGTTGCGCATCTGGCCAACCCCTGTCGCACAAATTGGTGGATCATTTGTTAAGAGCCGATCGCGCGCAAGTAGTGTCACAAATTCAAAGTTGACTTCACTCACACGTTCATTTCCATGGTATCTTGTTTCGTGTCCCTACCAGCCGTCCCTTATTGCGCGAGGTACAGACAAAATATTACGCATTAGACACGACGAAAACAATCCGAGCAAAAGCAGAGTATGCCAAGCGCACCTCATCCTCCACCGTCGACCGTGCCGCCCTGAAGTGCACAGGGAAAACATGGTGTGATTAGACAGGATAACGAGCAAAAGAAACAGAAACAGAAAGACGAATACTCACGAGGCCAACGCTGCTCGTTTATGGCTGCTTGAATGGACGGCCCAGTGTACGATGCGTTTGATGTTGATTCGCGAGGCCGAAAAGCATCGGAGGACGAGGAGCACTCGTCCGCCAATCATCAAGATTTAAACCGAGAGCCCGCCAGATTTGCGAAAGCCAACAAGGTGCACCAAAATTGTGGAGAAACTTTGCGCAAAAGAAACAAACAACACAGAGAATCACACGGATCTTTAAAGTGAGCGCAATGCCTGCCAAAAAGGCAGGCATTGCGCTCGAACCTAGAATTAAAAGTTTGGAATGATTCTTCGTTTTAATTGCATTTTTCAATTTGTTCGGTTGGTGTTTTTCGTTTACTTTATAGTTTTCAGTCTTGAATTTAATTTTCTTAACTCGACTAAAAACTTTGATGGTTTGTCATTATTTTCGCTTATAATTCGTAAGGTTTCCAAAATGATGTCTCGGTGGTTGACGATGGTCGTTTCGCTAGTTACATTTTGGGGCCTACGCGCGTGGGTCCCTCCCCACTGCGCGACTGCTTGGATTGGCCTGGGAACAGCGCATCAGGAGGTGTAAGGCAATCTAACCAGAAGGAGCCCGACGGATATGGAGGTCCCCAGAAGCCCTTTCCTCGTCTGAGAAATAAAGTGAGGGAAGAGGGAAGGTCCCAACGTCGTCCTGAGAGCTGTTTATATGAGGTGACTAACTTTTATCACGACTATTGGTTGGATCGAGATTGGCTCATATAAATATCGGGAGGAAAGTTGAAAACTGTTGAAAAAATGGATAGTGACTCCCACGTTCAGGCATGTTGGTCGGCATCAAACTCCAGCAAATGGCCAAGCGGTTAAGATTTGTCGAAATTTTAGTTCACAACAAATTGAAAATGAGCAACCATGGGTGTTACAAAAATATTGTCTACTATTCGATAAAAATAAATAAGTATTTTAGATATTATCAAATTACAATAGTGCTCTCCGTACCCCTCGATGTACGACTCATTGAGACCGTTAAATAAAGGGGTAAAAATGCTACTTTTTTACATACTTACGCAAACCGACATTCAGTGCTCAGTCGTGAAAGCTGTTAAGCTCGTGACCTACTTATCTCTTTCTTTCTCTGTTCTCGCTGTCTGCCCCACCTACAATACCACCCTTCATGATTGAAGTTTCTTTCGTTCCAACACATATCAACATAAAACTTATTTATTAAAGTACAAAATAGAAATATATATATTATTTACGAAAGCATAGTATTTTACGAGCGAGATAGACATTAAGACGAGCTTTTTTACAGAGAACCGTCGCAAGTCGTCCCACGCCGCTCGGAATGGTAGGGGTCGTTCTCGGCCAATACGCCGCCGATCGCGACGGGAATTGGACCATGTTGCAGCGGGCATTGCCCGGTTTGGCCATGGGAGGGCTCTCCGGGGCGAGCGGACCGCCTAGAAGATTCGGTTTTCGCCGCCGCGGGCTCATCGAGGGGGCGGACGCTCTACGTGGGTTTCTACGTGCGCTCAGTGCCAGAGGTCCGCCCTCCCCCCTCTCCCTCCGCCGTCGGCTAGTCGGCCGACCAGCGCGGGATGCTGCGGGGATGGGAGGCAAAAGCCGCCACCTCCCACCTCGATCCTTCATGTCCCCATATGACCCTCCGCCTCCCTTTTTGAGTTAGCAGTGGGGCAGGCATCACAAGATGGGGAAAAAGAAATAAAAAACGATGCCACGGCTCTTCGCAGCGGACGTCTCCTGTCCTGTCCTCCCGCCAGAGGCTTGAGAGCTGCAGCTGCAGGGAGACAATGGGGGGAGAGGGGGGGGGACGTCGATCGCGACAGCAACGAGGAATGGTGTCGACGAAAAGCAAGGAGGTGGGGGTGAGAGCCAAAATTAGCATTGGGCGTTGGTGGCCACCGCTCCACTTCGTCGAGGCTTCGTCGAGGACGACGGCGAGGATCGAAATAAGGCCGTCTAGAAGAGGGGATAGGGCATGGATGTGGTGAGAGGGAAGAAGGGTGGGAATTCCAAGATAGAGGGTCGGTGCGACAGCAATCAATGAGGGGGGGGGGATCGCTCGCGCGGGCGCTGGGACAGTGGAGGATGGGATGCGTCTCCTTTCGTTCCTACGGGGGACCCGAGGCGAGTGCTCAGTGAGGAGAGGCGCCTTCTTTCATGCTGCACGGGGCCCCAGGACACGTTCGTTGAGGAAAGGCGTCTATTTTCGCGCTTCAGGGGGCCCCAGGACACCCATTCTGTGAGGCGAGGCGCCTGCTTTTGCTGTGACGAGGCACGTGCACAGGGTGAGGAGAGGCGCTGGCATGTGCGAGCTCGCCCGCAGACAACCACTGAGAGAACGACGGGTAAACGGTCCCACGGAGGCGTGTACATGTCTCTGTTTAGTATGTTATGCGCAGGTCGTGAAAGTCTTTAGTTCAACTAACTGAGCCGATTGAGTATTTGTATTTAGACTATAACGTAGATTGTTCACAGTGTAGATGTCATGTTGCTGACTTAGAGTGTTGCCTACATTCATTACAATTGTCGGAGTCTCACAGTAGTGCTTCACCTGACAACCACTGTGAAGTGAGGCACAAAGTGGAATATTGTACGGTGATTTGATCACTTTGAGACCTTACTGAAATATGAAATTAGGCTGAGCGAGTGTCGCCATTGAATGTAGCGCCCGTTGAGTGCACTGTTGCTATCAATGAAGGTATTGATTGAGCGTACTCGCTGCTGATGTTAACAAGCGTACACGTTGATCCATGGCGGCCGTCCCCAACGGGTAGGGCTTGAATGATGCAAGCATTGCACCATGATTTGCGTTGGAGTGTACATAAAAGCCACTTTTGTCATGCCTACCTCCTACGAAATAATATTGCTATGTTCTGGCAAGTTACAATAATGAAACAATGCCCTAATCCTGTTAATTTGCTTTGGCATCTCCCGATTTGTCATAGGTATTGCACTCAGCAGCGGCCACCCCTCGTAAAATATTGTCTGTTGTCCCTCATTTCATCACCCTTCAGGCTTCAGCTAGCTTTTCTTTCCGCTGTTCTTTTGTTTCGCGTCATCCGCCGCTACCTAATAGCACGACACGCAAAGCTGACTGGCGTGAGTTCTAATAGCATCGTAATGTCCCTCCAAGTAAGAGCCTCCCCCGGCATTGACCCTCGCGAGGAATACAGTGCCGTACGTGAACTCCGCCCAGACGCAGCAGTACCCGAAGAAGGGGTACGAGAGGTATTACCATCGGACGAGGAAGGAGTGTCCCTTGTTCCCTTGAATACAGTCACCAATCGAGGCGTGAGCGATGAAAATGATGAGAATTGATAGCAACGAAGCAAATGATGTGTCAAGGTGCCATGGCGTTGATGCAGCCCGTACTCAAGCCCGCGCCGGATCCAAACTTACCAGAATCAGCCTCGGATCGTCCGAATACTCACTCTGCAGCAAGCAGAGTAACTCTGCAGTCAAGCACCTGTCCGCCTAGAGCGCAGCGTTTGCGGTAACGGATGAGGGCCCAGGATCGACTCCTACGCGACTGAAGACCACGCTAGTCGTCACATGAACGTGACTGAAGAGGTAGATCCGCTCATCGTAACGGGCGCGATGGCTCAGTTGCAACACGGACGACGACGAAGAGGAGCTAAATCGCAGATTGTGCGAGGACTTCGGAAGTGACGACCTTGCAGCAACCGTGCGAGAGGGAGGATTCATCGATGCCGTCGACGACTCCTGAAGGTCTATCGGGTCGATCTCGCACTCGTCGCCATCGGCCGGATCGCCTCCGGCGACTCTGAGGGCAATCGATCGACCGAGGCCCACCACGGGTAACGTGCCATAGGTCCACGGATGCGGGCTCGGGTGGACGGAGAGCCGGCGGGTGGAGCTTTGGCCATGGAGCCGGCTATGGGTGTCGAGAATCAATGGAACTTCTGGAAAAAAGGAGAATGAAATTTCGAAGCTGGATAGTAAAAGTTTTAAAAACCTGAGAGAACTTAAAAACAAGTTCTCGTACAAGTTCCCTTGACTTTTCTTACCTTTTTCTTAACTTCTCTTAACTTTCGTTAAATTTTCGGTGTTGTTTCTTACTCCCTCTGTACTGTCGAAAAATATAGAATAACCTATTTTAGACTGGATTAAGAAGCCGTTGGATGAAACGCCTTCCACAGTGGCAGCACTGTATTCCTCTTCTCCAGACACGATTCTATAGATATATACATGTCCTGACTTTATTCAACGGCATCCCATTGATATTCGTGTCGGAAGCCTTTTTTCACAATGGGACTTGCGGGATAAGGCCATTTCCGAGTTCGTTTTTATTTTTTCTCATTTCTCCATATTCGGATCCACATGTATGTACGTACCTATTCCTATGTAGATTTTTTTTCTTTCTCCACATTTGGATCCATCGTTTTCTCGTTTTCCACATCTGGACCCGTCGATAATTAACGCTGGCGTTGTTCGGCGTTAATTAAAACGCTGGGCGTTAAATGAAAGCTCCACATTTCGATAGATTTCGATCCAATGCCAACCAGGACCTATCGTACCTCCCTGCTTGCGCCGATGTCCCCGCATCGACAGACGATGTCCCATCCCCCGCCGCAGTATTGTACATCCTGCCGCCGGCGTCGCTGCCGCTGGTGCCCGTGCGTCCGTCGGGTCCGCCCGTCGGCGCCGGCGAGGCCCTGCGGCGGAGCCTCCGCGCGGGGCACGGCAGCGCCAATCACGCCAACGCCAACCACCACGCGAACCACCACGGCCAAAACCGCGGCGGCCGCAATGATCGCGGCCGCGACGACGGCGTAGACGGGGGGGGAGGCGGAGGTCGATCGTCCTCCCCGCGGAGCCGCGGACCACGACGACGGATCATCCTCCCGCGATCATCACGAGGACACCGCCCCCCGGACGTCGCTGAGCTTGCCACGGCGTTGGGAGGGAGCGCGTGCAGCGGGAGCGACGCCGAGAACGTCATGCGACGGGGCAACGTCGGGGGGTCGACGCAAGAAGGAGGCGGCGTCGTCCCGGCAAGGGGGGTGACGGGGACGCGCCGCCCACGCCACCCACCAAGGAGGAGTCGCTTGACTCGGTCCCCTCAGCCGCCGAGGACGACAACGCCGACGCGTTTGGCGACGGCGGGGCGAGCGACATTCGCATCGGGAGCACGGGCAATCCTGTGGGGAGCCTGGGGTACCTCCGCCTCGACTCGATCACGCCGGCGGCCACGGGGACGACCGGACGGGCGGCGTCGGAGGGATCTTTGGCGGAGGAGGGGTCGTCGGCTACGGGGGAGGGGACTCACGCCGGAGACGGACTCATCCGAATAGGGAGAGCGGGCAACCCCGTGGGGAGCATCGGTTACGTCGGCATCCTGGGATGCAGCCGAGGACCCCACCTTCAACTCCTACGCGCCGTCCGAGCTCTCGCACATGATGTCCCACCTGGAGATCCAGCACCTCCTCAAGCAGGGACGGCAGCAGGAGTAGGACTACGGCGCCGTCCACGCCCCCCATGAAGTGGGGCGGAGGGGCCGGGGCAAGAAGGGCGCGGGGTCGTCGCTGCACTCCTCGCGGAGCCGGGACGGGAGCCTCTCCTCGATCAGGTCCGTCCACACATTTCGGGGGTGAGGCCCCGATCTCGCCCGTCACGGCGCCTCCGACCCTACATTTTACTGCGTAGACTATATTTTTCCGTCTACTTTAGCCGGAGATGTATTGGTTCAACGTACTAGAAGTACGTAAATACTTTTATATATCGTTATAACCGTGTAATAATATCTTTTTTCGATTTTCTCGTAAATCCAAACCAGCATTCGAATATTTTTATTGTCACGTGTTTTGGTTCTACAAACTTCATTAGCTCTCACCGCGTCACAAACCCGATCCCCGATTCTGATCGCTGATCTTAAAAGCGGGCAAAATCATTGTTTTTCATGAATTTAAGCATGCATGGGCCTAAATAGCCCCCCGCCCGCTGATTTTGACGTCTCAGGTCACAATGAATATTCAACATGAGAGTCAGAACCGATGTGCAGGGCACAAGTTCACTATGTCAGGATGGTGCACCAGTACCGCATCTGACCTTTACGACCATTCTTTGATGATGTTTTTAAAAGACAAAGAAGGCCAATTAGCGACAGCCCACCAAAAATCATCGTGTAAAATGTGCGATGTACGGTAGAAGAATATCGCTATATTCGTTAGCCCATCTATCGCGGACAGCTCGTGTAAAATGTAATCGTTGGTACACCCGGAAGCGCCGTGCCGTGGCGCTGTCCTTCACGCGCCGTGCGAGGCCCAATCGCGCAGGGTGAGAGGAGCAAGAGGCCGCCTGAGTCGCTCACTTTGCCGTTTTGATGTCAGTTGGGTACCGTCGGAGGGGAGGGGGACTGTGAGGGATGCTCGTCCCAACCGAACCGAGGCTATGAAACGAACCCAGATTCTGATTGTAGGTGCATGTGTAGTTCTAGTATTGATTGGAATGTAATGAATTAATCTGCGTAACATGCAAACTCCCCAGAAACAGCGCCATGTATGCGTTGAATTATTATTTTTTGGCCGACGCTAGTTGTTCCGACAGTTTTTGTTCAAATGATGGTAGAACTCAAATTGATGCATGAAATGATTATCTTCTCGCTAGTTTTCCAAATGAAAGTTTCTGAACCTCTTCTTCGATTCCTGCCCCCCCCCAATGTGACTCATTCAAGCATGGTTCGCCAGTCCCCCCCAGATTCGACGATACCACCGCTCTGGGCGGAGGGGGCGGCGTCCGATCTATCCCCACCCATACACAGTGCCATTTTCATGCTGTCGAACGGAGCTGTGTCTTTTGCGGTTCTCCTGTGTACCTGGTTTAGACTGCTTTAAACAAAATGTAATTGCGCAGCGCGCTCAACGTCATAAATACTCATTGCCCTAACAAGATGTCCCTTCCTCCCCATCTGCCTCAGCAGTGACAGAATCACACATCCCAGTTCCAGTAATGATACCAGTCAATGAACTCCCCTCACAGTAATGAAGGCATCGATGATGCACATGAATACTCCCGAGAAAAAGAACGCGTCGAATTATTAATTTTTGTCTGAGGGGTGTTGCGCGTATTGTTCTGTTCAAGCGATGGTAGAATATTTAGCTCAAATCGATGCATGAAATGATGATCTTCCCGTTAAATTTTCAAATGAATTGTCTCCGGATCCCCCCACCCAAATTTATCTTATTAACACAAGGTTCGCGGGAGGACTTTATCCCTGCATTCCGCTGGATCCGCGCGCCTCCCCTCCAGGTTCAATGATTCCACGGCAGCACGCCCATTCCCGCCCCCCCCTTCCGCCGCCTACGGCCGCGCGGCCAGGCTGTCGTCCGGACCGGTCCCCCCCGGCACGAGCACCGCGACGTGATTTCCGTTCAACAGTATCTCGGCGTTGAGCTCCCTCCGTAACACCACGGAGGGATCGCGTGGATCGGGACTGCACTCCACGGCGTCGTCCAAGACAAGGTTGACGTAATCGTTGAAGCCGCGGAGAGTGCCGGTGAGCTCGGTGCTACCGCGCATGACGATCCACACGGGGGACCCGATGGCCTTGTCAATCAGTTCCAGGGGGAGGATGTGGTCGGTTGGACATCATCGTTTGTAAGTCGTCGTCGTTTTTCCTGTTACCGTACTTCGTCTTCTTCGGGGCCGGCCGGATCGGAAAGTGAACTCCACCTCCTAATACCGTATATTTGTAATGCTTTGCCCAAGAATTTTTTTCACCACACACACATACCCGAGTAGGCAATCAATCGAAAGCTATCATCAAGACGAGTAGAATGAGCCCTCATATAAGACTGTTAAAACGAGAACATTGTATTGAAGCAAGACGTCGTCCGTCAACACGGACGAAAACACGCTCCTAGACCCGTTGTGCGAAAAAATCATGACCGGGCTGCGTAAATTCAGGTAAATTCTATCCACTCTATGCAATATTGTACGGTACCTACCATACCTACCTTACCCTTGAACAATATTGTAAACTAGCGCCCCTCGCTCTGCCACTGTGCCAACTGCAACTGCCGCTGCTGAGCCGACAGAGCTCATCTCTCGGTCGCTCTATACACGGGCGGCTCGTTCTCGCTCAAGGTCGACACAGGCGCGAGCGACGATCGAATCAAAATCGGACCTTCGCATCCAGAGCAGCGCTGCCTCTCGTCCCGACAATCATGTCGCCGGCGCAGCGGACCTCTGTCAAGCTCTACCGCGACCTCCTCCGCCTCGTGGCCCACATCGCCCCGGGCGCGTCCCCCAAGTCCGTCGCCCTCCACGCCACGATCCGCTCCGAGTTCGACAAGTCGCGCGGCCTGTCCCCCGACCGTCCCAACGACGCCGTCCGTATCGAGGCGATGAAGGCCAACGCCGTCCGGGCGCTGAGCAACTACATGCTGTACAAGGGGGGCGTGCGCGACAGGAGCGCGGGGGGGAAGCTGGGGACAGCCATGGACAAATTTCAAGACGAGAATCTGCGGGGGATGTGGGGGAGGGACGTCGATCGCGGGGAAGAATGAAGCGCGAAACGATGACGGAATGCGTGGCCACGCGAGGCTGGTGGTCATTTCGGCACGGAAGACCGATCCCCCCTGTGGAGTGAGAGACCGCTGCGCGACTTAAAAATAAGATAAATTCCGGGTTTCAAGTGGATGAGTACGGCATGGCAATTGGTCTGTCGCCTCATGGACATTCCCTCCACCAGTTTTTGCGGGACGCAAGACGACTTGCATTTTTCAATGGGGCTCAATGGTCAGGCAAGCAGAGGATGGTGTGCACGTAGGGGGGGGGGCGGTGGCCCCGGTGGTTCATCATGGGAGCTTGTCTAAAAAATTTCCGACCGTGCTTATCAGTGAACAATCGAATCAAACTTCGGAGCCAACATTACTTCAGTGAAATCCTTTTCATCCTGGTATTTTGTGTCTTTAAGCTCTTACGAGCGGCATAGTCGCTCTTGAAAAATAAATTAAGCGTCGCTCGCGAAAGTTAGTTCCCAGTGGACAGATGACACTGATAATTAGCAGTGCCTATTCCTTGCCGTAATTGGTAACGAACTCGTCGACCCTCCATTATAAATTTTCAAAACCTTCACAAAACAAAATTCCCAAACGAAGCGACACCCCTAATATGCCAATATCCTGCATCGGTGGATAAGATGATATTTAAGTAATGTTTTTTTATGTTCATTGTCAGTACAACTTATTTTAACCACACAAAGGGTTTCACTGTGGCATGAACCTTATCATCCTTGATCTGCATCCAAAGTAATTCTCCACAAAAGTAGTCGGTATTATATCTCTAAAAATGAAAGGCAAAAAAGACAGAGGGCATTATAAGTTGCTAGCAAGTGCGTCCATCACAATCAAAAGCAGCAGTCTCATGAATAGTTTTGTAGGAATAGTCTGGGAACTCCAATCAGGCTCTGCGTGTATGCATGCACCATCACGGAGTCGAACCGTTGAGGAGTAGCGCGCCAGTGTGTCCAATCACAAGGCCAAACACCTCTCGGCCACTCTACGCATTGTGATACTGTAAAAACTAAAATATGTGAATACTAATAAGGTATAGTGTAATAAACAGAATATCGATTTTCGTCGTTTCGTAGCTTTTTCGCACGCGTCTGTCCGTTTTGGCGATCAGAATCGCTCAAATTCTCAATACAATGTTCTCGTTTTAACAGTCTTATATGGGGCCGTACTCCATCGGGTTGCTGAGCATTGAAGGGGTTTCAATGAACAGTTTGTGACGTCATATGTACCTACTTTAGTAGGTTTGTGACGCGGATCAGATTGGTTTAGACAATTGAAAATGGCGGGAGGCTCATCATCTTTATCTATCTACGTAGGAATCAATAATCAAATTTGCGGTGTGCGCAAAGTATTTTCGTGATTTAAGGATGGGTATCTCATCCAAATCAGAGTTTAGAATCTCAAAATCATCAATCTTTACCCGAGACACAAATTGGGCGGATTTTATTCGCATACAAGACTCATATTTGGTGGGTTCCAGCTTGATGCCAGCACTAGCCAGAGAGCTAAACTGACGCTGGGAAAAAAATGAAGGTTAAACTCCCCGTAGTTGCTGAGAATAAAATCCGCCCAATTGAGGTTGGGCAATCCTTTACAAACATACGGTAGGTACCTCTAGAGTGCCTATTATCGCCGTCCCAATTTAAAACCGACATCGGACGTACAGACTGCGTCCCTAAAAATCCAATATCGTTCGACATCTCAATAATACTAATTCCTGTCATCGCCCAACGGCGCTCGCGAAAGAGTGGTCGATCCAAATGTGGAAAAAAAAACGCTCGGCGCTATTGAAAAAGGCCGGATCCAAATGTGGAAAAAAAAAGTCTTGCGTTTTCCGGCGTTATTGAAAAAGGCCGGATCCAAATGTGGAAAAAATTAACGCCGGATCCAAATGGGGAAAAACAAAAATTATTTTTTTTAAGGATACGTACTTAGTGTAAATTCGGGCGCCAAAATACCAATTCCTCCGTATCTGGGTACGCGAGCGGGGCGCCAGACCTGCGCCCAGACCAAATCTATCGAAATATAGGTTGTAGTGGACAAATACCAGGGAGTTGCGGGAATAGTGAAAAGTGTGACGTAATCTGACCGCGTCGAAAAATATCCACATCTGTCTTTTTACCTACGTACGTAGGTACGTACTTTTTACATGAGACTATAATTTCCTCACTTGTCTCGTTTAGTGTGTAACTTCCTCATTTGTCTCATTTAGTGTGTAACTTCCTCATTTGTCCCGTTTAGTGTGTAACTTCCTCATTTGTCTCGTTTAGTGTGTAAAATAGTTTACTCATTTGTCTCATTTAGTGTGTAACTTCCTCATTTGTCTCGTAAACTCTCTAAAATAGTTTACTCATTTGTCTCATTTAGTGTGTAACTTCCTCATTTGTCCAGGCGAATTACGCGGCTGATTATGCGAATTTTAAGACCTCTTGGAATGCCTCACAGAAGGCCAAACCCGAGGTCCGGCCCTCAGTCGCGCATCTCACCATCGATGACACCTCCCAGTACAAGGTTGGGATCGTCCTGTCTGTCGAGAACAAGAGCGTCAGCGGAAAGAACCCGCTGAAGGCGTGTTCCGTCAACATCGGGGGAGAGGAGCCCATCACGGTCGTGACGAGCGCGAGCAATGTGAGGGAGGGTTCGAGGTGCGTTCGCCAGTGTCTAGTCGTCATTCGTCGCCCCGCTTCGTCGTTCGTTGGTGCTGTCACCGTGATGTATTCGAACCGCTGTGTGATTCGATCCCAAATATTCCGTGGCCGGTCACACGTCGGGATTGACCTTCCTTGGTCGACTCTTGTCCATGATAATGTACGCTGAAAGGTTAGGATTTAATGCTTGGATGACCTACGATTATCCCGACAACATTGTGTCGGCAGCAATTTGCTATAATCGTTCATGTGTGGCAGAAGAGTCACAAGGCTGAACGAATCGCCATCTTATAAGATAAATACTGTCATTTGGTGCACGAACGCACCGGGAAACTGTGCCGAATCCATTCTGGCCTGATCTCAACCCGGGAGGATGAGAAATAATTTAAGATATATCCTGAAACGCGGAGAATGAGCCGGTACACATGGTCTTGGAAGGATCAATTGTCGCAGTTTGTATGTCGTGGCATGCTCGTTCTGCGGAAAGATATGTTACAGAAAAACGACGAATAATACCTCACGTCGCATTCACACCATCCATCGGTCGTCGGTCCAGAATAGTCGTCGTCCCCGTGGGATCCACGATCATCAACAACGAGGGTGAGGAGCAGGTCTTGAAGAGGTCGTCCGTCGGCGGCATCCCGAGCGAGGGCATGTTCTGCGACGCCCGGATGCTGGGGTGGGGATCCGGCGCAGCGGGGATCGCCGCGCAGGTCCCAGACTAGTACGCGCCGGGGACGCCCCCCCCGCGACGAAGCCCGGGGCGCCTCCGAGGGGGGACGGCCCCTCGGACGTCCCGGCCGCGGAGGTGAAGGGACTGTTCGAGAAGAAATTGACCAAGGAGGAGAAGAAGAGGCTGGCCGAGGAGAAGCGGAGGGCGCGGAAGGCGGCCAAGGAGGCGAAGAAGAGGGCGGAGGAGGGCGCTGGCTCGTGATAATAGAATGTGGAGAGGGAGCTGGATACGGACGGCCGAAGACTCAACCTTACAAATCTGCATCCAGGTGGTAGAATCGGGGCAGGAGGAAGTATGTTCTCAGCCTATGAACGAGGACCTTGGGAACGAACAGAATATAGAATGACAAAGTCCCCTGTCTACTGAGTTGTCCCTTCCAATCAATTTTTTCTGCTAAGGTGAGACGGCGAAAATTAGTGCAGCTATTTTTGGAGGTTTCATGTAGCAGTTCTTTTCCAAAATCCCGCATCCATCTTGGCTGCGACGGCGTCCTTTAGGGTAGTTCTAATACAGACTGCATTACATTTTGAGTTGATCCGTTCATCCTTTGCAAACGAGGACGCTCACCACGGAACCGCTGTCTTTTCGCGGGATTGATTTTGAAATCCCGCCCGGTAATTCGCCGAAAGAAGTGTGCTGACTTATCGACCTCGTGTGCTTCGATCTGGCTTCGATCTGAGCCCTCATGCCGCAGTTCCAGGCGCTGCCCCATGACTCGTACCGAGATGGAGTGGAGCGAAGAGAGCATCCATGGGAAGGCAACATTGGCTCGTCGCGATGCTGACCGCACACCCTGGATGTGTGAGGTATCAGCCACCGTTGTTTGATGCGTACCGGAGAAAGGGGGGTGCTGGCTTCTGCAGTGCGGCTGGTGGCGTCTGTCTATCCATTGGTAGCAAAGGGACTGCAAACACCATTTGGGTATAATTGCTTTACTACTCTTTCTTGCTTTTGCTCATGCGCCGTCGACGCGCAGCGCTCAGTCCCTCTATTGAATCGGGAGCGCTGTCCAGGAAGGATGTCTACGTCAATGATGCGGACTGGAACTCTCTTCAGAATATTGTGAAAGCTCGAACGAGCCTTGGGTATTCTCAAATCCAAGCTCATTCTTGGCATGAGCACACCTCGACGAATGCGTGGATGAACTCATATTACTCGCAGGTATTGACTAAGGCCACACAGAGCATCCGCACTTAGCTTGCAGGCACCAACCGGACGGTGGATTTTATCTCGTAGATAGCAGATGAGACCATATCCCGCCCTTGCCGCATTCTTGTTCTTTGTAGGCAGGCTGAGAACGCATGATGGTACTTTGAACTGCCTTGTTCTCTCATGATCCTTTCATTTCAGATTTGTGCCGAATCTGGACCCCCCGCCCACCTGCGGCTCCTCCGACGGCGCGATCGCTCCTCCCGACCGCGGGTCGACGACGGATTATTGATACAACGTTTAAGCGAGGCGAGACCGGAAGGCCGAGATAACCAGGCCGGGATAGGGATTGACTAAACAGGTTAAAATCTTAGATACTATGTTTCTGTCCAAAGACCCGTGTATCCATCATTTAAGCTCACACCAAAGGTCAGCTGTGACTTAATCATCAAGGCCATTCGTTTCCTCCCCACCGGCTTCGGCCTTATCTGAGACGATCCACACAAAACCAATAGCTTCAAGCATTTCAATCTCCTTGTCCGTGATGGTGCTCGCCTTCCCATTTACACGAGCGGCGTACCGCGTACGCTGGTAGCGGACCCATCTTCCCAAAGCTGTATGGAGCTGCGGGACGCAACAATGCCCATGCGTCTCATGAAACTGGGTCAGCTCACCAAACCTTTGACTCCAGTCTTTCCTGTTCCACACAAATCCAATTGAATCCAGCCTCTCAATCTTGTTAGTAGTCAGTGATGTCTTTTTGCCAGCATCGTACTTTTTCTTCTCCTTCCTCTGGGTTGACACCCACTCGCCGAGAACATTCTTGTTCGTACGCGGTACGTTGCAGTGGCCGTTTTTGGTTACAAACTCTACCAGCTCTCCATAGCGTTTCTCCCAACGCTCTGCGTCGCTCATTGTCCACGGGAAGTTGATGTGATTAAGTACCACAATGCGTTCGTCAGTCAGAGCAGTCTTAGTCCCATCCTTCCGCTTTGTAGCGTATGAATTCTGGTACTTGATCCAGGTCTGAAGATGTGCGCTCGCCTGAAGCTTGGCATCCTTGGCCTTTTTTGCCTGAAATAGGAGGAAGTGGTAGAGGCCAACATTGAAGTCGGCAGGATCAAAGGGCTCAGGTTTGAAACTCATGGTGATGAAAAAGAGAAGGGGTTGTGTGCTAGCTATTTTGTATTAAATGATGAAATCGGTGTGGCGTTTGATTGAGATTGATTTCAATAGTACAATATTATACTTATTTCAGTCAGACTCAATCACTACCACTAACAACATTTTGATCAATATCAATCAATGAATCTGCCCACAAGAAGATTCGAGATGGAATAGAGAATCATGCTCGTACAACGAGCCCTTCACACATAGTACAATACTTAATCATGGTTCCACCTCAACCACAGGACTTCATTGATGCAGCAGAGCCCATCATCAACATCGCACAAAACGAAAAAAACGCTTTACCGCATATCTGTTGTCTTCTATGGAGTAAAATTGACCCGTTCAAAACCATGCCAAACGGTGTTGGTTTCAAGCATTTACTGTGGGGGTTGTATTTCTTAAAAGTGTATGATACAGAAGAAAATAGCGCTAGTACTGTTGGAAAAGTAGATGAAAAGACTTATCGGGAATGGTCATTTCGTTTTGTAGATGCAATATCTTACCTTGAGTGTTCCATGGTAAGTCATTTCTTGCACATCGTCATGAGCAGTATTGCAAAATTATCTAATGAAATGTCACTCCTGCCATGAAAGATCATCTGGGAAAATAGATTCTTAGGTGACATTGGCAATATTCATTTAGTTTCTCTTGATGGCACAGATATGCGGGTGGAGATGAAATTTGCTAAAGGATTTATGTCACACAAGTTCAAAGGCAATGGCGTGAAATATGAGGTTGCTATATGCATCCAGACTGGCCATGTTGTATGGGTTCATGGACCAATTAGATGTGGCGAGAACGACATTAATGTTGCTAAGCAAGCTTTCATCAGCTTCCTCAACGAAGGCGAAAAGGCTGAAGCAGATCGTGGTTATCGAGGCCACTGCAATCATATCACGACTCCGCATGACAATATCTGCAGAAACAGAAACGAGATCATGATGGCATCAACCGTTAGAGCACGGCATGAAACCGCGAACTCCCTTTTCAAGAGGTTTGCTGTCCTGACAAAAACATTCCGCCACAATCTGCTCAAACATTCTTCCTGTTTTCGAGCTGTGGCTGTCATCACTCAGCTCCAACTTGAAAACGGGAGCAAAACATTCAACGTTCATTATCGTGATAGGGGGCGTCACTGAATTGACATCATTGGGCGTTGAGACAACATTCATATAAGAAAATTAGGATGAAACATCGCCACCAAGCGGCCAGGCTCACCTCCCCAGAGCTGATTTGTCGCCGCGATCAAGTGAATTAATGCAAGGGAATTATAGCTACTTAGTCGTGCATTTTTATCGCTGCAATAAATGCAACTAGACTGGTTCTGATCTTTCTTCTGCTCGACTCAATTCCTACGTAGACCAAAAATATTTTGTTTGTGCCAATAAAGACTACACACCGTTTTTTTGTGTGTATTCAACAACCTATTTTTTGGATTTCAATTGTCATTGTTTTTTTTTGGCGCGCCCACCTCTCATTATTCTCACTCCATAGCATAGGTACATATCCCTTTGCCAATTATTTTGTTAGCGCTCATTTGTGCGCGGTCGTCGAAAAGGCGAGAAAAGCTCTCCTTTTCGATTCAGTGCAAACAGTGCTAAACACGAATGAAAACGGTCCGAAATCATCATGTTTTTTGATTTTCAATCTTGGACGAAGTAAACTAAAATTGAAAATCAGCCCACCCGATGGACATCTACTCTCTCTACACGAATCATCTAGGTTACTGATTTCAACTACACTAGGTATCATACTGTTGTCTTTCGTAACCCATTCTCTATTTCAGTTAAATCATTGATGACGGGCGGGCATTGACGACCCATTGAATCGTCGTCAATGACAAGCGTATGCAATCTTCGCATATTGGAAAAGTGAGGGAGGACGATTGAGGGGAGAGAGGAGGCGGGTTCT
This sequence comes from Thalassiosira pacifica, assembly GCA_036939875.1. Taxonomy (NCBI): domain Eukaryota; phylum Bacillariophyta; class Thalassiosirophyceae; order Thalassiosirales; family Thalassiosiraceae; genus Thalassiosira; species Thalassiosira pacifica. The sequence goes on from JALLOZ010000051.1 coordinate 18,778, forward strand.
TACATAGGCAGTTGCGGGATTCGTGACTGGTGCCTCCTCAAAGCTAGTACTTAGTTAACACTAGTTAAATCGAAATGTCGAGAATTCATCGC
>JALLOZ010000052.1:0-18683 GCA_036939875.1 Thalassiosira pacifica
TATCCTACTTACGTAGGAATAGATACGCATAGGCTAATATAGCAATACCCTTAAGGTATGGTACTGTTGTTTGGGATATATGACTATATGCCTAAGCATATAATCTAGCAAACAGCTCTCCTTAAGACCAAGGGGAAGTCAAGGGACGAATACCTTGCGATGTCGGGGGCCGACCAGGCCGCCATCCAGTCGGAGGCGACGAAGATCAGCAAGCAAGCCTACCTCGCCTGCCTCTTCCTACTAATGGCCGACGACGAACGTTACGGCGGGATGAAGGCCGCCCTCAACAGCAACTACTTGCTAGGTAAACAGGAGTTCCCTCGAGACCTGCTAGCAGCGAAGAGGCTGCTAGCAGACTTCAAAGGCTCGGAAACCAAGATGATGAAGAGAGTGACGGCGTCGGAGGACAACGCCGGTGTCGCCTTAGTCGAGAAGGAAGACAAGAAGGGGGGCTACGCTCCTACATGCTAGGGCTGCGGACACAAGTACAAGGACGGCTGGTGCAAGTGCACCCACATCACCACAGAACACCGGGAGAAGGTAGTGGCTCTAGACGCCGCGGGCCACTTCAGGGCGAAGAAAGGCACGGCTAACGTTTCCGCGGGCGACGAGGCCGGCGACGACGCCGGTGGTGGCGAGGAGGGCACCAAGACAACGACAAGCGACTCCATCGAGCTTACCGAGGCAGGGGAATACCCATATCCCTCCTACAAGGAGCTTCTTCAGCTGACGGTGCACATTAGCACCAATGTCGGCACCTTCTAAGCTGAAAATTATGATGATAGTAGCTGGGACGGGGACCTCCTAGCCAATCTAGGAGTGGGTTTTCTCCAGGTACAAGGTGAGAAAGGAGTGACGTTTCACGACTCCGTGTGTGATCAGGAATGGGTTGTACAAGGTTGACGTGGGACCAATCCACTTAGGAAAAGATCACCCAAGAAGACACTGTCTTCAATCCCCGAGGTGAGCTGTCACGCATCTAACGGCGAGATACTGGCGAAGAAACCAGCTTGGATCATGGAAAGCTGTCTCAGGAACAAGCATGAACCTGGAGTGACCTACGGTATGCCAGCAAAGCGTGAGAGCGCTCAAGAAAGTGGGATCATTTCTGACTCATCTGACCCCAAGGGAGTTCAAAATAGTAGAAAAGTAGTTTCTGCACGGTCCGGTATGTACCAGAAAACAAGGGATCGGAGATTAAGTCTATGGCACGCAGCAGCTCGACATCCAAGCCAGAAGAAGTGCACGTTGAGCAGCTCAAGGAGTGCGACGCTGCGGAAATCAAGGAGTGTGATGCAGAAATCAAGGAGAGCGCCAAGGAACGCTTGGGAATAGTAAGCGTTAACAAGAAGCGCGTGCGTTACCGCAAGATCAAGCATGGGTGGTACACCTTGGACTGGTGGACGTGTTACCTAGATAGCTGCGCCTCCTACCACACCTTCTTTGTGAAGGAATTCCTGCGTGACGTCTGCAAAGGCTCGTCTACTATGAATGGTAGCTGCAACGCCGGCACAGTGTTGCTCAAGCAGAAGGGCTGGTACAAGAATTTCCAGGTGTGGCTGAATGAGAGGGGAATCGTGAATCTACTATCAATTTCTATGCTAGATGAGGCGGGCTACAAGGTCTCCATGCACACCAATCAAGACTGGAAAGTAACTACACCCAAGGGGGCAGTCATAGTGTTCAAGCGGGACACCGGAGTATGCAAGGGCATGTCATACATTGACCTCCGTGAACATCAAGAGGGCCACATCATGCTTGAGACGGTCCAGAAGAATATGGAAGGGTACACCAAGAGGGAGATTGAGAAGGCTGAGTTGTCGCGTACAGTACAGCAACGAATTGGGCACCCCACGAGTGAATATCTGAAGCAAATTGTAAGTCAGCGAAGTCTGAAGAACGTCCCCATCAGTTCAACTGATGTAGCTAACGCTAGGTCTATGTTTGGTCCCTCTGTCGCAGGTGCGAAGGGCTGGACCAGCAGGAGAAAGACCAGGGGTTCGCTGTGGAAGGAGTCTCTATCCCAAGAGATTTCTACACACTGAACAAGTTCGTGACAATAGCTACTGATGTGATGTTTGTGGCGGGGGTGCCATTTTTCATTACTATTTCGAAGAAGATAAAGTTCACCACGGTGGAATATCTTCCTCGACGTACTGCGCGGCAGCTAGCTAACTCACTAAGAAAAATGATGTTTTTATACGCTCGAGGGGGGTTTATTGTGCGAACCTGTCTCATGGACATGGAGTTTGTAAAAATCAAGGACCTAGTTCCTCTCGTGGAAGTGAATACCATAGCGGCGCGTGAGCACGTGGGGATCATAGAGCGCAAGATCAGGCATGTAAAGGAGAAAGTGCGCGCTACGACTAGCGAGTACGACCCCTTCGAGTGGATCCCGGTCATGGTGCTGATTTATACCATGTATTTTTGTGTGTTCTGGCTGAACGCGTTGCCAAAGCATTCGGAGAACTTCGGCTTCTCGTCGCGCGAGATCGTGACAGGACTAACTACCGACTACAAGCGGGAATGCAAGGTGGACCCAGGGTCGTATGTTGAAGCCAGTACCGATGCGATGGCCACACACGACAATTCAGAGCGGACAACCAGCTGCGTGGCACTGGTCCCGGCAGGGAATCGTCAGGGGTCAATTAAGTGTTTTAGTATTGAGATAGGTGTTATTTTTACCCGTTGCACTGTGACTCCAATCCCGTAGCCACAGAACAATAATTTGATCCAAAAGGTAGAGGCCCGGGGCAGAAAGGGAGCCCGTTCAATCAAGCGAGGTTGTATCGATTTCCTTAACAGAAAAAGGAGACATTTGACTGGGAGAATGACGACCTTTCGGAGCTAGAGGTAGTAAGTGAGCAGCCGGAGCTAGTTGATCCAAGAGTGGCAGACCTACTTGAAGAAGATGAGTACGATGAGCCGCTCGGAGCAGAAGAGAACAAGAAAGAAAAGCCTTCGTACGTCACGAGGGCTGTGGCGGCGCGCCGAGCAGCGGGCCTTGACGGTGAGTCACTACCACGGTGACTTCATGAACTTGATCATGTCAAAAGAGCCATGTAACATGTCAACTGCAACCTGTTTTTAATGTCGTAAGATATTTCACCTAATATTGTTGCAGTGTTAATAGTGAGCTGAAACTATGTCAATGGTATATGTAGGCAAAAGATGCGACCACACTACTGACAGAAGTTGACAAAAAGTAAAATAAATGTAGTGTGATAGTGTGAATCTTCACCTAGCAAGTAAATAACACACAATCATTTGGTAGGGTATGACGTGATGGCACCTAAGACGGAAGAACTTGTTCAAAATGTTACTAAAGCTGGATTGGACTCCCAGTAGACGCACACGAAAAATGAATTCCAAAAAAGTCGAAATGGCTACGACAAATCCGAGACCACGTACGGAAAGATCTTGGCGAGAAGAATCTAAATCTACTGTTTGTATTTTTGTGTGATCCATTTTTGGCCTTTTTTTTCAAAATAACTTTCCAAATGATATCCAAACAAAAATACACACGGCAGAATTGGATTCGACTTGTCGAACCCTCTAGTATCGAGGTCTCAGGTCCTTCTGAGGTGCCTCGGTTCGTTCGGGAATTTATTTTTCAACTTTTTAAGGAAGTCAAGCTGGTGTGCGTGCGCTCAATAATATCGTGCTCGTGCATGCACGTAATATCTAGTACAAAACATTGATTTTCCATAAAAACTCAAAAAAACGGAGGCACGAACTAGTTTAACGCCCCGTAATGCAAGTACGAGTGTTCGACTCAGTAAAAAGTATAGTTTTGAGCTCAAGGGCCTGATATTGTGCCTAAAACCCCCTGAAAAACACCTATCACGCGGTGACTAGTCAAACGAGCATGTTCTGAGGTTTTACAAAAAAATCCAAAAACTATGCCCAATGTAGTTTTCCTTGAAATCCAAAACTGGTCTCGGATTTGAAATCGGACCTTGACAGCGAAAGTTATGACGTAGTCCCAATGTCTAACTGATGGGCAATCCAGCTGTATACTAAACTCCTCCCCCCCTGCCAAAATGACTGTTTTTGGGATTTCAGCTCCCTAGTGGCGCATTCATCCCTGCCATAGTAGCATTTTGAAAATTGAAAAATGAGCTAGACCTGATACTCAAATCAATGTTTAATAGCATTTCTATATTGCGACGTCATAGAATGACATCATCATTTGTCTAACGTAGCTTTCTTAATGCCCCGGGAGTAAAAACACCGGGAAACAACAGTTGCTCTCCCCCCAATCTACCCCAATGTGTCTTGAAGTTGGATTTGATTCTTAAAGCGGACTTGGACTCCCTATTCTTGCACCTCCAGTCATATTTGAACAGCGGTAGATCTCTATTCAGTGGTCTATATGTACATAGAAATTGTAAATTTAGCATCTGTTGGCAATTTATTCCTTGCAGTAACCATCATTTTGCCAACGGAAAGGAAACAGTATTGAAGGGGGAGATTTTAATCTCAATATTTGAAGAATGTGATAGCCCCCTCTCTTTACTAGTAAAATCAAGGTGTGTATATGTGTGTCTGGGCCACTTTCGTACCTAGGCTTACATACCCCTTTAGTGGGAAGGAGATTGGGATACGTAAGTCCCACACCCGTTAATACCGGAAACTCCCAAGTCCTACCTACCAATAACCTGTACTAGGAGAAATCCACACTGAGTCCTCCATTCCTGCATTATGTGCCCAGTCAGCCCTTTTGGATGACCTTGCACGATTGGAACAGCATCCTTTTGCTTTTGCTCCGGGGGATCAGGTCGCTTGTTTTTGTCGAACATCTCTATTTTCCTAAATTGGGCGATTCTTTCAGGCAAAACGCTCGCGAGGGCCCTAGTTATGCGGACCTACAGGCGATGCATGTCCTTGGCATAGGATTGGGGGATACGCCCCTCACCCTGACACATGTTCCTCCCTCCTGAACCACCCAATTCCCAGCAGGCGCCCTACAGTAATACGACAATGGTTGGCTACGATCGGGGTCTTATAAGACCCCCCACCATGCAACCCCTCACCTGAGCTCCTACCAGTAATGGTACTGTACTGTAGATGGCCCTACTATAGCTGTTGCCGTGTACAGTAGGGCCTCCGAACTGTTGAATCCCTGTCATTCGGACTCCCGGATACATAGTATCTTAGAAGGAAATGTCGCCGTCATATCGCCGACATGTCATGATGTGACGCATTTCACTCCCTCCTCACGACAAATCGACATGTCGCCGTCACACGATATCCGTTTTTTTCACGAGAAAATGTCGTGATTTTGGGCTTCGTCACAGAAATCTGTCGCACGACACCACATGACACCATTATTTGTGACGTGCTACATGCGTAGTACATAGTAATGAAGTAGCAAAAAGATTGCCACCGAAACCAGATATCATTGCTGGAAAGACATTATTGCAGGAACGGGTTGATCACAACAATGACAACCCAAAAAACACCTTCCCGCTTGTGGCTTCCTCCGGAATCGAAGCCTTGCCTTCCACCCGGACAAACGGCCGCCTGCCGACAACCCCCGCAGCATCCACGTCTGTGGGCGGCCGTTTGTCTGTGTGGAGGGATGGGCTTAGGCGCCGAATGCTGCGCACGGGCGGGAACGTTTTTTGATGGCGTAGAAGCGGGCAGCAACAGGGGTGTGGACGGTGAGTTCTTTTTGATTGTTGCATTCTTTTGCAATTCTTCCGCGCTCACACCCTGTCTGTGCCCGCCCCGTTTTCAGGCAGACTCAGCAGCCGTATTTCGGGGTTGTCGGCTGCGGAAGGGCCATTCGCCGAGGTACGGCTGCCGGAGCTGGTTGTGGAAAGTGAGTTCTACTTTTTTGTTGTGTTCTTCTATTACGATGCTCATGCCCCATCCGTGCCCTTCCCTATCCCTTCTTGTCAACGCAACAGTAGCGGGAGACGCAGGACGGTGGTTCATCGCCCACAGCACGGCCGAGGTACGGCCGCCGGAGCAGCCTTCGCGCGTTGGTTGTGTTGTTGCGACCTTGGAGTTGGCTATGGCCGTGGCCATGGTGGACGTGGCCGTGGCCGCCGCCATTGCCGCGGCCGTAATCCTGTACGTGGTCGTGGCCGTAGTCCTGGAGGTGGCTGAGGTCACGGTCCTGGCCATGGCCATGACGGTGAGATTATTTGATTGTTGTGTTTTTAATTCAACCTTTCTCACGCCCCGTCTGTGCACGCCCTATCCCACGCTAACGCAGCAGTAGCAATAGATGTGGGGCAGTGGTTCACGGCCGCGTCTTGCCTGGCAACCAAGGTACGGCCGCGGGGCATCTTCCGCGATGTGTCCGCGGCCTTGGTTGTGGCTGTGGCCATGTCTGTGGCCGTGGTCGTGGCCGTGGCCGTGGCTGTGACCGTGGTGGTCATGGCCGTGGCCGCTTTCGTGGCCGTGGCCGCTTTCGTGGCCGCTTTCGTGGCCGCTTTCGTGGCCGCTTTCGTGGCCGTGGCCGCTTTCGTAGCCATGGCCGTGGATGTGGCCGTGGCCATAACGGTGGTCGTGGCAGTGATTGTTGCTGTGTCGTTGCCGTGGCCGTGGCTTTTGCCGTGCCTGCGGCCACTGCGGACGTGGATGCGGCCGAGGGCGTGGACGCGGGAGGAGTGGCTTCTGGGACGGCAGCGAGGGCCGAGGGACGGAACCGCTGCTGCACCAACAACATAATGTAGACTAAATTAAAATCATAAAGCAAACTAAACAAAATACGAACTAGAGTAAAACGTAGTCAACAGCGTTCGATCAGTGGTCCGATTGATGGATCAACACCATCGATAGATCGATGGTATTAATCTCTCTACACTTGCTACTGGCTTTGAATAAATCAGTAATTTGAAAAAATCAGGAATTTCTCAATGCACACCACGATTGTTCTTTGTGGCATTTACGAATTAAGGTATTTTAAAAATTAGCTGGTCTTTCACACAAGGTTGAACCTAATTAAACAAATAGGACCATTTTAGTTCCTACTTTTTAGTTCACTAGCGTAGAAATGCAGAATGAAGGACGATGGCATACCGGGACGTCGCGATCGGGCAACAACCGGGACGGCGGCGCCAAGCCTGCTCCTGTGCGCTTGGTCCGCAACGCGGCCGTGGTTTAAGCCGTGCGCGCCGCGGACCGACTGCTGCTGCAGGCGCGGCGCCGTCATGACGCGCGACGTGGACACGGTGGACGCCTCACCTAGTCGTGATCCGCGGTCCGACATCCCACGCCAGTCGCGGCAGCGCACAGACGTGGTTGCCGTGGCCGTGCATGTCACGATTGTGAGATCATCGAGACCTTGCACGTCACGGCCGTGGTCGCCTTGGTGAGCGCGCCGTGGTGGCCACACTCATCACTCGTTGTAACCATGCGCGTCGGAACGTCCGTGTCTCGGTCGTGCACGTCCCCACACTTGTCTTGTCCGCGCTCGCTGTAGCCAAGCACGTCGCGGCCGTGGTTGTGTGGTCCCCGCCTGTTGCGGCCGTGGTTGTCACGGCGAGCGCGGCCGCAAGCGTCGTAGCCGAGAGCATCACCGCCGTGTGTTGTCCCGCAGCGACCACAAGTGCGGCGTTGTCTGCAGCCACGTTGCACACCCAAGATGACGCGCCATACAACAGAGTAGGAGACGCGGCGGCCAAGGTTTTGCTCATGACAACGACGGGCGCTGCGCGTCGCGGCACTGCGCGTTGTGGTTGTGCGTGTCGTCCCACCGCGACCACAGGTGCGGCGTCAGCCACGGCAGCGCGGCAACAACTCGGAGGCTGCAGACGCGGCGGCGCGACAACGCCGAGTGTGGCGGCGCGTTGGCGGCGCGTTGGCGGCGGCAAGCGCGCGAGTCGACAACGCGGCGGCTTTGGACTCATCGGCGGTGAGCGCGCGGCGGTGGCGAGCTCGGCAGCGGCGGTGAGCGCGGCAACGACGCGGTGGCTGTGAAAACGGCGGCGACGTTGGCCACGGCCACGTTGCGCGCCCAAGATGACGCACCGCGCGACGGAGCAGGAGACGTGGCGGCCAAGGTTGCGCTCGCGACAACGATGCGCGCTGCACATCGCGGCTGTGCGCGTCGTTTTTGTGCCCATCGTCCTGCCGCGACCACATGTGTGGAGTCGGCCGCGGCAGCGCGGCAACAACACGGCGGCTGCGGACGCGGCGGCGCGGCGGCGGCGGCAAGCGCGCGAGTCGACGACGCGGCGGCTGTGGACGCGTCGGCGGCGAGCGCGCGGCGGTGGCTAGCGCGACGGTGACGGCGAGCACAGCAATGGCGCAGCGGCTGTGAAAGCGGCGGCGACGAGCGCGCAGCAGCGGCGAGCACGGCGGCGAGCGCGATGGCGGCATTTGCGACGGCAGTGGCGATCATGGCAATGACGTGGCGGCTGTGAAAGAGGTGACGGCGAGCACGCAGTGGCGGCGAGCGCGGCGGTTGTGAGCACAATGGCAAGGAGCGCACAGCGGCGGCGGGCGCAACAGCGGTCGCGAGCGTGGTGACAAATTTGCGCGACAAAGCCAAGCGTGGCGGCGCGACGGCGGCGGCAAGCGTGCGGGGCGGCGCAACAACGGCGGACGTGGCGGCGCGGGCGGGCGGCGGCGGCCGATGGCAGCATATAGGTGGCGGCGAGCCTGGGCGGACAGGCGAGCGGAGACACCATGGTCCTGTAATTCGTGGTTTAGTTTGCAGTGATAAATCAAGTAGTCCTGTGTAAGTGGCTACCTAGAGAGTACGTGTCCACAACCTAGGTAGAGGCTGCAAAAGGAGGGCTCAAACATGAAAGTACTCATAAATCAGGAATTTTGAAATGCCTGATTTATTCAAAGCTAGTAGCTTGAACGTCTGAGGCAAGAAGATAATTCAAGTTCTTATGTTCGATTCGTGTTTTTTAGCTTTTTCTCTACATGTAGTAACTTGTAGATTAAGTACTAGATTACCACTTATGTAAAAATAGGGCTGAAACTGGTAAAATTTGTCAAAAATAGGGGGGTCGTGTCGTGTCGCGACGCTGTTCGAAACGTCCCCAATATGTCGGCGACATGTCGGCGCGTGTTGGCAACATGTCAGCGACACGACACGACATGTTGCAAAAAGTAGTTTTGATGACGTCACACGTCACACGACATTTCCAACTAAGAGGCAAAGTTATCAGAGCCATACAAAGCGTTATTTTCAACCTTCCGTTATTTTTGAGCCCAATCTGTCATGCGTAACAGTTACGTAACAAAGTGTTATGCGGAGCAAACATCTCTCCATTTAGAGGGCTGTTTGTCCCCCCCCCGCACCCCAAAGCCATGTCTTCCCCCATCAGAATTATCTCTGGTCACCGCGTACTACTGTCTACTACTGCTTGGCTTGTCACCGCGATGCGGCGGCCGGTCCGCGGCCGTCGTGCCGCGTCCTCGTCTCCCCTCAAGCCCCGCGACATCCTTCCCGCGTCGGCTCCGTCGTCGATGTCGTTGCCGTCCACGTCGCCGCACCTTGTCGTCGCTGCCTGTGTCGTCACCGCCCGCGCCGTCGCCTCCGCCGTCACCCCTTGCGCCCCACGACGTCCCTCTGTGTCGGCTCCGTCGCCGTTGCCGTCACCGTCCGTGTCGTCGCGCCCTGTCGTTATCGCCCGCGTCGTGCCCGCGTTTTCGTCACCCACGTCGTTGCCGCTGTCGTCGTCCGCGTTGCAGCGATCACGATCACCGTCAATGCGTCGCGCTCCGCAGCGTCCCTCCCTTGTCGCCTTCATAGTCGCTGTCATCGCCACCCGCGTCCGCGGTGGACACGGCCGCACGCGGCAACGACCTCGGCCGCAAACTTGCAACTCGAATTGTTGCGCTTTGCGGGGCTTGAACCTGATTCCTTTGAATGCTCTGATTTTTGGCTAATTTTTTGGAGTTTTCATGGCAACAACAGCATGCAAATCATGATGTCAGAGGGAATCGAACATGCTACTTCTTCGTCACTAGCCGGCTCTCTAACCACCTGTTTCTTCTTGAAAAGATGACAGCAAACACATGCACTCGCGATCTGGGGTCGCTGCAACCAAAACCGCAGAAATTTGCTCTGCAACGCAGAAATAACGCCCTGATATCTTTGATCTGTTCTGAACTCTTGCAATCAAGAGCTGTGAGGTATGTAGTCTAAAATTAGGATGTAAAAATAAGGCCAAAATAAGCAGGAAAAAGGTAGGTAGGTATTTTGAGCAATGTTTTGTATAATGCCGTCCGTGTTCCATAGTGTTGGCAGCTATCTGAGGCCAATCTTAACCATTAACATAACATAATACAAATCGAGGTTTGCGATCTGTATTGTATTGTGTTGACGCCACCTTCTTAACCATTTAACGCAACACTTTACAGCCTTGACACAAATGAAGAACACTCTCGAACACGTCACTTTTATATGACGTCATTGATGACGTTTTGTGACGTGTCATGACACGGCGGACAAAAATTGCCCATTTTGTCGCAGAGTAATGACGTTTGACTCGCAACTATTGTGCGTGTCATGTCATGGATTGATAATGTAACCGTGAAAATAGTTGTTTCATGACGTCATACAACGTCTAAATCCCCACCAAACAGGACATTTAAATATCCCAGTGGCTCCATCAGAAAACAAAAGGTACATTCTGCATGTATGTATTCTCTTCTATCGTCTACATATTTTATAACGACTCAAAAAATACCAAATTGGAGCGGGACATTGTATTAAAAAAATAGAATTTCATGTTTGTCACGGTTAAGAAGGGTTTTTCTACGTAACATAATACAAAACCGTGTTTTGTATTATGTTACGTACCACGGTTAAGAAGGGCCTGAGTAGACCATTTAGTAAGCAGAGCTGCACATGGTACATGTATGGGTATTGGAACTCAGTCTCGAGTTCTCAAAATGCTCGCAGCTGTGATGCATGCGTGCTGCATGTGCGCTCGTTCCATGCAGCGCAATTCATAATGCGAGGGAGAGAGAGAGAGAGAGAGAAAGAAAGAAAGAAAGAAAGAAAAAGAGAAGGAGTGAGAGAAAGAGAGAGAGAGAAGGAGAAAGAGAGACAGACTAAAAGAGTCGGATTAAGTGAGTGAGTTGGTGACAGGCAGAGAGAGAGAAAGAGAGGGGGGATAAAGTGAGTCAGAGACAAAGTTATCAGGCGTTATTTTTGATATGTTACTGTTATTGTGATGTTCAACATGGCAAATCACGAATGACAGTAACAGATCAACGTTATCAGGGCATTATTTGCGTGGTTAGAGGGCCGGCTAGTGACAAAGAAGTAGCATGTTCGATTCCCTCTGACGTCATGAATTGCATGCTGTTGTTGTCATGAAAACTCCAAAAAATAGCTAAAGTTCAGGGCATTCAAGGGGACCAGGTTCAAGCCCCGCACAAAGCGCAATAATTTGAGTTGCAAGTTTGCGGCCGAGGAGGTTGTATCCTCGGCCGTGTCCACCGCGGACGCGGGCGGCGACGACAGCGACGACGGAGGCAACGACAGAGGAACGTCGTGGGGCGCGACGCATTGGTGGCGAGCGCAATTGCGGCGACGCGGACGACGACAGCGGCAACGACGTGGGCGGCAAAGACGTGGGCGGCAACGACGCAAACGACGACAACAAGGCGCGGCGACGTGGATGGTGACGACAACGGCGACAGAGCTGACGCGGGAGGGAGACGTTGTGGAGCGCGAGGGGAGACGGCGGAAGCGACGGCGCGGGCGGCGACGACGCGGGCGACGACAACAAGGCGTGGCGACACAGACGGCGGCGACAACAACAACGGAGCCAATCCGAAGCGGGAAGGACGTCACGGAGCTGCAACAGAGGGGAGACGAGGACGCGGCACAACGGCCGCGGACCGGCCATTACGTCGCGGTACATAAGTAGGAAGGCGGGCGGAGAATTCTGATGGGCGAAAAGGCGGGGAACACATGGCTTTGGGAGGCGGGGGGAATACACGGCCCTCTAAACGGAGAGACGTTTGCTCCGCATAACACACTGTTACCGTAACGTTACGCATAACAGATTTTGCTCGAAAATAACGGAAGCTTGAACGTAACGCTTCGTATGACTCTGATAACTTTGTCTTTTAGACAGAGTGAGTGAGTGGTTGGCAGAGAGAGATAAGGAAAAAAAGAGAGAGAGGGAGAGAGAGAGAGAGAGCCCGCGTACGAGAGATGGAGAGAGAAGCCAAAAGAGAGAGATTTGTCGTAAGAGCAATTTCTGAGCAATTCATTCTCTTTCTCTCTCTCTCTGTCTCCCTTTCTCTCTCTCTCTCTCTGTATCTTGAAAAATAATGTGAAGTCTTATAGGCCCGCTGCAGGAAACCCTGATGGAGTGTCGATACATGTGAAAAAAGACAAGGAATCGATATCGTTTTGCTAAAAAATATAACGGATCGATATCGCTCTGCTAAAAAAGATAACGGATCGATATCGTTTTGCTAAAAAATATAACGGATTAATATCTCTCTTTTGCTATTTTAGATAAGGCGCTGCAGGAAACCCCAATAGAGTGGCAATACACACATGAAATGTTTGTTGTCGTGTTTTCATAGATAACGGACAAGATATATTTTGCAAAGAAAGATTACAGATTTGTATCTCTTGCTAAAAAAGATAACGGATCAGTGTCGTGTTGCTAAAAAAGACAACAGATTGATATCGTTTTACTAAAATAGATAACGGATCGATATATCATTTTGCGAACAAAGATAAGGGATTTGACATCTCTTCTTGCTATCTCAGATAACGGATTCGCTATCGTGGATAACAGATTTGCTATCTTGGATAACGGATTCACTATCTCAGATAACTGATTCGCTATCTCAGATTAGGGATTCTCGCTAATAATAAATTTTGGATATTGAGAACCCAACATCGCGACACCCCTTTTTGAACCCCCAAGTGACGATTCTTTCCGGAGGGAACCCGACCGTGCGTACGCCCGCCCAAGAACCAGCGCGTGGGCTCGGGATGGGACAATTTTGCTGTTTTCTTTTCGTGCTTTTCGTGCGAGCGACGAGCGACCAGGAGAGAGGCACGACTCGTCCCATCAAGCGCGTCCGATGTCCAAGGTGGGCGGGCTCGTGCGCCCCGTGCTGCCGGCGGACAACGCCGCGGCGAGACTCTGTTCCGAGACAAGGACGCGTGGGAGACCCGCCTCCGGCACGACGCGGCGCCGGCTTGGCGAGCTTGAGCAAGGTCGCACCGCGGAAAGCGCCGGCGCCACGCGTCGCCGCCGGCGAGGAGGCGGCGGCGCAGGAACGGTCGGAGGACGCGGCGTCTCGTGGCGTCCAAGGGGGGACCGTCCACACGCGGCACGGCGTCCACGCCGCCGTTGAGCCCCCTCGTCAGCGGCGTGCCGGAGACTGAGCTTGCGTCCTACGCGGCGGGGCGGACGCCGGCGTGGCGGGGCGTCCTGCTGCGTCCGCGAGTGAGAGGAGAGGTTGCCGCCCCTCCTTCGTTGCCGCCGGCGTTCCTTCTGGCCTCCGTCTCCTCGTCGCGTCGTCCCTCCTCCCTCCTTTGACCCTTCTGCCCGTCCACCCCGGTGCCTCCCGTCGCGCAAGGATCCGGCCACGACGCGGGTGACAGGCGGCGTGGGGCGCGGAGCAGCGGCCCGCCCCTGGGGTCACCGCGCCGCTGGGACGCCGCGATGAGAGATCAGCGGTGCGATGGTCGGCGGGCGGTGGCGCGGGGGAGGGCGGACGCGGAGTGGGAGGCGGCCGCGCAGATCCGTTCGCCGGCGGGCTCTGCGGCGGCCCCGCGCGCGGCGAGCAGACAGCGAGGAGGACGGAGCGGGCGACCTGGAGCGGAGGGCTGAGCGGCGCCAATCCGAGTTAAGGCGCGAGGCAGCGCGCGGCCCGAGGGAGATCGGCCAACAGCACGGAGGGCGGAGGCGCAGAGAGCGCGAGAGCACGGCCGCGTGGATCCTCGGTTGCCGGCGACGGCTCCTTGGCGGCCGCTCGACACCGTCGACGGAGGGTGTCCGCCGACGGCAACCTCGGGAGCGGGGCAGGACAGCGCCGACCCAGCAAGGTGGGGCGGTGCGGTCCGAGGGGGCGGCGGACGCGGAGCGGGAGGCGGCCGCACAGTTGCTCGGTCACTGGCAGCGACGGCTCAACGCCGGCGGTAGAGGCGGCCGTCAGCGACGAGCGGCAGGAGTGGACGGGACGATATCGGTCCGGGGCGGCGCGCGGCGCGGCGAGGGCGGTGCGGGGACGGCACGGTCCCGGGGGAAGAACGGAGGGCGGTGACGCAGATCGTCACTCCGTGCTGCTCCTAGGCGGCGGGAGCGGGCGGGACAGGTCCGGCGAGCCCCCCACGTGATAAAAATAGGACACAATATGCGTAGGAACGCATAAAATTCAGTACAGAACACAGGTATCTTAGCTAATAAATTAGCAACCACAGGAACAATTGGCCATATTTTGGTAACATGCACATACATGGTTACGGATAATCGAAGCCGGAAGAACCTTGTGACAACAAGGGGGCGCCCCCATACTCCCTAAACTCAAAGTCCTACTGCACCATCCAGCATTGGTCAGCGACGGCCGACAGCAAGAGCGAGACGGCCGGTCGGCGCGCGAATCACGGCCGAGGCGAGATCGTGTCCGCAACCAACGAGGCTCTGGCCGCGTGGCAGTCCGGTCAGAGGTCAGGGGCCGCGGCAGACTGCCCCGTTGGGTCGGCCTCGGATGCTGAGGTCGTGGCGGCGGCGGAGACGGCAGGTCATGGCCGCGGCTACTGAGGCTGTCGGTCCGTCATGGTGACGGACCTAGAAAACGAAGAGGAAAGTAGTGTAGCTAATTTAATCGTAGTATCGGGCCTACGGGATCGTGGAATATTGGTTCCGACGGGGACCTAATCCCCAACTTAGTATCCTAGGTAACCCGGGTTTCACCAGAGGCACTGGCGGCGACGACAAAGGCACCGAGATCGGCGGCGGAGGCCTCGGCCGGCGCGGCCGAGGTCGCGTCCGCAAGGAGCGTGGCGGTGGCCGCGGGGCAGTCCGGGCAGAGGTCGGGGGGACGCGGCGGCCGCAGTTGTCCGAGGGACGACTGTTAGGGCTTTGGATATAGGGGGCGGATTTTCAATTTCTTTGGGGCTCTGCTCCCATAATCACCCCAGCTTTTTATGGTGGCAAACTACGTAGGAATTTGTAGAATGCAGTAATAGACTTAGATATATTTGGCAATATTGCATGATATTTGCGATGTTTGGATAAGATGTACATACATCCATACCAAGACAAAAATCAAGATGTTGGGGGCGCGCCCCCTTGCCCCCCATATCCAAAGCCCTAACAACTGTGGCAGCGGTAGACGCAGGCTGCGCCGGCCGAGGTAGTGGAAAGGGGATGTGACAGACCGCCACGGCAGCGGAGGCAGCGGTGGTGATGAGTTCGGGTTTCCAACTAATGAAAACCAACTATTCAAAGAATAAATTTTGGCAGGGGCCGAACTAATGAAACACTCTCAACTAATGAAAGATACAACAAGCTTCAGATAAAGTTTCATTAGTTGAAAACATTTCATTAGTTGGAATAGAAAAGAAATTAGGCTGTATTCCCTAGAAAGAATATTGAATACATGAATGAATGATATACTATGTTCCACTTTACTAAGTAAGAGTAATGACAGTATTACTACTAGTAAAGTAAGGAAGTAATTTACTACGTAGTGAGAGTTGCTGATAAACACAAGTTCCGGACAAAGAAATGAAATGTGAGTTCCGAGAAACACCCTCTTTCAACTACAAGATGTAGCTTCAGGAACAGTACTTAAATCTTGGAGTATCAAAGGCAAATTTTGAACCGAAGACAATTTCGTTTCTCGCTTCTTTTTAATACAATCGACTTTTCCGATCTTCATATCCAACGTTGGATCAAATACAGTAGAGTTCTCTCTTTCGGACCGTTCGCAAAACAATCGGACCGTTAGTCAAAACATGATTCGCAGCCGTTGGTGCATCGCAAAAGAACTCTGAGCCGAACAAAGGGGGAAGATATTTGTACCTGTTTCAAACCCGGAGGAGGAGTAAGCGATAATTACAATGATGAATCTGGAAAATTAATAGTCATCGAAATGATATACCCCCAAAGTAATAATGTAAGATAGAGGGTGTACTTAGGGCGGCACAGGGTGCTGGACTGGTTAGTGAAGAAGACGAGAGAAGGAAACGAATGGCCATGGTTCGGCCGTTCGTTGCTGCGATAATCCGTGATTATAAGCTAGTTAGGGTACGAAACTACGAAATACTCCCGATTACCCCACCACCCCCCATGGTTGCCGCCGAGATAACAAGAGGCCGCGTGGCCAGAGACAAAGGGTTACCCGTCTCCGCCAGGCCAGGCCCGAGGTGCAAAGAAAAAGAATCCACCCCTCATAGTTGTTGTGTTGTTGTGGCCGGATCCCCCCAATGTTCGCGCCGTGGCGACGGAACACTCCCAAACCGTTCTCCGGTCGGTGGCTGGAGCCACCAAGCTGAGGACCCCCCCATGCTTTGCTGATGCTGATGGGAGAGCCCGGACCCCCCCCAAAGGATGTCCGTGATCGGGGCAACTTCCCCCAGGAAACCAAACCTAGAGACTCGCTGGGCATGGGCATCGTGGAGCGGCCGAAGTGCGGGAGCCTTGTTGCCTTACAGGCATGGGTGCTGCAGAGGGCGGCGCGGGATGGCAATGTGAGAGAGGAGGAAGAAGTGATGGAAGGACGAGAGGTGAAGAGGGGCCTGGGGTGAGAGGCCGGGAGAATGAGGATGTGCCATGGGGGTTGCGTGTTGGGCGCAGGTCCCCCGTGAATGGACAGGCGTGGCCGCAAAGAAGGAAGAGGAAAGGAAAAGAAGAGGAAGGAGATGTGGGCGACGGGGAGGTGTAGGACGGCGAGTCGCGCGGTCGAAGGGACCGGGACGCAAGGCCGGGAGCATCGGCGGGGTCAGGCGGTCAGAAGAGACCAAGGACGCTGGGCCGTTCGTAGTCCGTGTGGATATTGGACGGAAGAAAAAAAGAAGAGAAAAAGGGAAGACGGCCGAAAGGTCTGGTCGGCCGCCGCCCGGAAGAACGGCGTGGATTATATCCCGGTCGCGCCCAGCGAGGCGCGACCATTGGACCTGGACGCCATCCAGGCAGATAAACACAACCCCCCCCCCGGAACGAGTGTCGGAGGAGCTTCTGGCGGAGTGGAAAGGGTGGAGGAAGGTGCCCGGACGGGGCGGGGCAATGGTGACGGTGTAGAGGTCGCGCGCTGGATCGTGTGCCGCCCATCTGAGCCTATGAAAGCTCATAACCTAGTGAAGAAGACGAGAGAAGGAAACGAATGGCCATGGTTCGGCCGTTTGTTGCTTTAGTTAGGGTACGAAACTACGAAATACTCCCGATTACCCCACCACTGGTTGTGTGCCTTCTACGTAGGCGCTGCAGGAAACCCCGATATAATGCCAATATAGACAGAAGATGTTTGTTGTCGTGTTTTCATAGATAACGGACAAGATGTGTTTTGTAAAGAAAGATGAGGGATAGATATCTCTTGCTAAAACAGATCAGGGATCGATCTCGCTTTGCTAAAAAAGACAAGGGATCGATATCGTTTTGCAAAAAAAGAGAAGGGAGCATCTCGTGTTGCTATCTTAGATTAGGAATTTGCTATTTTAGATTAGGGACTATCTATCTTAGGGTTAAGGATTCGCTATTTTAGATTAGGGATTCGCTATTTTAACTTAAGGATTCGCTATTTTGACTTAAAGATTCGCTATTTTGACTTAAGGATTCGCTATGTTAACTTAAGGATTCGCTATTTTGACTTAGGGATTCTCGCCAAAAATAAATTTAAGGTATTGAGAACCCGAAATTGCGACGCCCCTTTTTGACCCCCCACGCGCGTGCAAAACCCGAACCATAAGTACGATACCCAATACCCACGGCACGACTGCGACTTGCGACTTGCCTTGCGACCTCCACTCCCTTCTCTCCCTCCCCGCAATTCCTCAACCCATTGACGTCGAGCCGTCCCGCGGACGGGTGGCGGGGCGACTGGCGGGGCGACCAGACCGCGCCGTGAGGGGCGGGCGACGAGGCCATGCCGCGGACGGATTCGGATGACAAGGACTGTGCCGCGGACAGGGGTGGGCGATGAGGCTGCGACGCGGAAGGGGGGCGGGGACGAGGCCACGCCGCGACAGGGCCAACGCGGCGGTAGACGAGCCCGCGGCGCGGCCGTCGGGCCGCCGGTGTAGGCGAGAGCGGAGGGTCGCGACCGCCTTGCGGTCGACGGTGGACTGCCTCGGTGCAGTCAACGCGGATGGCATCGCGGGGTGGCGGACGTCGCCAGTCTGGCGTCGACACCACTGGACGAGGCCACGGGGACCGCCCGCCAGGGACAGTCGCCGCCCCGTCAGCCGCCAGGACGCCAGGGCGGGCGGGCGACACCCAGGGCCGAGCCGCCCGGGATGGGTCGCGGTGCGGCCGCGGCCGACCGTGGCCGCCGACCGCAGACAGTGCGGCGGTCGTGGGGGCGTGGCACGGCGCCGGTCGGTCTCGTGGATGGGGCGGCCGCCGCGGCGGCCCGCAGAAAATGCGGCAATAAGTCCGCAGCCTTTCCTGAAGTGCTGGCCGGGGAGCGGACGGAGGCGCGGCCCGGCAGGACGGTTCGCGGCCGGTACGGGAGGGGACGGCGGCAGGCCGTGGCGGGGCCGAGACACCGATACGGCGGGA